>PISX010011067.1:0-67197 GCA_004024625.1 Mellivora capensis | reverse complement strand
TGAGCCACCCAGGCACCCTGACAAATACATTTTCTACATTATTGTCAAATTGCTGAGTCAACTTATAGTCCAAATAGATGTGAGAAATTTAACTGCATTGTCGTAGGTGGTATTTCAGACTTAGAACATGATTTTCTTTTTAAGTTTTATTTGAGAGGAGAGAGAGCGACAAAGCGTGAGTGGGGTGGAGGGGCAGAGGGAGAGGGAGAAGCAGACTCCCCATGGAGCAGGGAGTCCAATGCAGGGCTCTGTCCCAGGGCCCCCAGCTCTGTGACCTGGGTTGAAGGCAAATGCTTAACCAACTGAGCCCCTAAAACATTGTTTTCAGTTTAGTGTTTGGAAAACTAGTCTCTTACTTTATTAATCTATAATTCCTTCATTACTAATAAGATTGAATATATATTAATGATCTTTTGGATGTCATCTGTGAAGTGCCTGACCAGTTTGCTCATTTGTAGGAGTTCTTTATGTATTCTGGTATGAATTCTTTTTTATTATATATATTGCCAAAGTCTTCTTTCTATAACTTGCTTTTAACACTGTGTATTTTTCTTTTCTAACTGCATTGAAGCCTTTGTATCTTTTTTCTCTTTTATCATTCTTGCTAGTCTTTGTAAGCAATCCCCTTTTTGTTTTGTGTTTCACATAAAAATGAAGGTTATAGAGTTACAATTAGCACCTGGGGACATACAGAATGGGAGTATGGGCATTTAAATGACTATTAATTGTCATGTGTTGAAAAAAAATTATGGAGCATCATTCTAGAGTATCTTACAAAACTCATTAATGGTATAAATTTTTTTTCACTATTTAGCCTTCATAATTTTCAGTGGTAGAAGGTTAGCTTTTTCAGTGAATCAGACTGTATGGCTTTATGCTTTTCCTTTTGATAAAATATAATGAAGTTTGTTTAATTATGGGATAAATTTTTAGCAGTCATTTGTTATAGCCCCGCTATTTTCCAGGCAGGAGTAACAGCTTTTATAAGGATAACTTACGCTTATCTGTTTGTGAAAAGGGAAAAAAATTATTGCAGATATTTTTCACGAAAAATTTTTTTGTGTTGAAGATTTAGCAAGTTTTTGCGATATTATTTTTAACAGTTGTGAAATTATACTTTTTTGCTTGTAGTTCAGTTACTTACATCTTTTTACATTATTTAACTTATTTTAGTTAATATACTGTTCAGATTTTGAAATTTGAGAAAGGGAGTTTGTGAGCCGCTTTTATTTTATAAAGATAAGTAGTTCTTACTTTGGCTGAAGGTATGGGATTGAGCCACATTTTCAAATATTTTAATTTCCAGATTTCAGGTTGGAATTTTTTTCTTTTGCTTTTCACTCAACATTATCCAGAAAAAAAAAGGAGAAAAAGGAGTCTTGAAATACAATCACAATACATCCACAAGTATTTGTCTAATACTTATTGTTCTAGGTAGTTTGTGTGCACTCTTAATTGGGGTTTTTGGTATTGGGCCCACAGTCAGAGTGAAGAATAGTTTAGTCTTTGTTGAATTCCTTATGAATTAGGAAAGAACATAGATATTGTTAGGAGTTGAGAAATAAAGGAGGAGTTTGGTTCCATTCACATTTTAATCAGAAACATTGAGAATGTTGCCCTTGGTAAAAGTGTAAGCATAAACCTTTTTTCTAGATATTTGATCATTTATTTTTACATTATTTTAGGTTTCCAGTAATTATCTGCAGGATTCGCCATGACCCCAGCTTTGAGGGAGGCAGCAACAAAGGGTATCTGCTTTTCATCTATATCAAGTACCATGGAGTCCGACAAGATGCTATGCATGGAAAGTGCAAGAACTGTAGATGAAAAGCTCAAGGGAGACACTTTGTCACAGATGCTGGGATTTCCAACTCCTGAACCTACTCTTAACACTAACTTTGTGAATTTAAAACATTTTGGCTCCTCTCAGTCTTCAAAACATTATCAGACCGTTCTTTTAATGAGTTCTAATTCTGCATTAAATAAATACAGTGAGAGTTACAAACAAAGGAAATTAGGGGAACCCAACTGCAGTAAGCTGAAAAACATACTGTGTAATGGCAGCAACATTCAGCTTAGTAAAATCTGTCATTCTCATTCTGAAGAGTTCATCAAAAAGGAACTTCTGTCAGATACCACAAGCCAGTGCATGACCGATGTACAAATTATTTTGGATTCAAATATAACCAAAGACACTAATGTAGATAAAGTACAACTGCAAAACTGCAAATGGTACCAAAAAAGTGCACTTTTGGATAAAGTTACTGATGCTGAAATTAAAAAGGGTTTATTGCACTGTGCTCAAAAGAAAATTGGGCCTGGCCACTCCAATGTGCCTATTAGTCTCTCAGTTGCTGAAAAAGAGGAGGAAGTGAACGCTCGTTTACTTCATTGTGTAAGTAAACAGAAAATTTTACTTAGCCAGGCTAGAAGAACTCAGAAACATTTGCAGATGCTTCTGGCAAAGCATGTTGTTAAGCACTATGGTCAACAAATGAAATTTTCTCTGAAACATCAACTCCCCCAAATGAAGATCTTTCATGAACCTACCACAGTTTTGGATAGCAGTTTACCTAATTGCACTGAAATTAATCCAGAAGTCAGCATGTTGACTGCAGAGAATAAGTTGTGGAGGGATACGAAAAATGGCTTTGCACAGTGTACAGCTGCAGAAATCCAAAGATTCGCACTGTCTGCTACAGGGCTGTTGTCTCATGTTGAAGAAGGTCTGGATTCTGATGCAACTGATAGCAGCTCTGATGACGATTTGGATGAGTATACCATTAGAAAAAATGTGGCCGTGTAAGTGCAAGATTATTATTAGACCTTTTACTGTTCTGTGTATAGCAGCAGTTTTGTCTTGATTTCATGATACATGAAAAGGAAATAGATTTTTTAAAATTTTAATGCGATAATCTTTAAAGTATAAAACTTTGGTGAATTTAAAAAATATTTTGTTAAGCTACTGTGTGTGAATATATACATAATATTTAAAAATAAGTTATCCAACTGTTCTATCTAGGAAAAAACCGTGTAGGGATAATGAAAAACCATATAGGAGTAATTATACTTCTTTAGCTAGCAGTAAGCATTTTCCCATTCTTGAACAGAATAGGCCATAGATAAGACTTAAGATTTTTAGCCAATATGTGTAACCAAAATGCAAAAAATTTAGTCTGCACATTGGGGAGCCCATATTGGCTTTAGGCTTTAGAAGTTATCAGTTGAGAGTATATATAAGTTGATCTGCTTTTTTTTTATTTAAACAAAGTATTTATATACTTGTATTTATATATTGTTGACTTCTTTCAGCTCAGGTCTTTACCATCAATTTTTGATGAATTAATATAACCAAAGCAAAAAAATGTTAGCTACTAGATACCTATTGAATGCTTTATTATGTGCTGGACCTTGGGGATTCGGTTGTGGGGAAAATATCCACAGTCTCTATTGAGAATCTGGTTCAAAACTAAAACAAAAACAAAAACAGAGATAAAGTAGTTTTATGTAACACGCTGTTTGAATACTCCAGAATAGCCCTATCTGATAGAAGTTTTCTGAGATGATAAAAATGTTCTGTATCTGTATTACCATATAGCCTCATATGGCTATTGAGCACTTGAAATGTGGCCATTTCATGAGGAACTGAATTTTTAAACTTTATTTAATTTGAATTACATTTTTTTAAATAGCCATATAGAACAGTTTTTAATCTAGCTTTAGGGAATCTGTTAGTGTCCCTAACTTGAGGCAAAATACTATGTATGTATTTTGGGAGGAAAAAGTCCATCATTTTTATCAAATTGTGAAAGATGAGTGAGAATTATCAGAATTAGAAGCTGAACACATTAATTTTTACTAATAAGTAGAAGAATATTGATTTCTATGGTAAATAATAAAATGTAAAACAAAGTGGGCATTCTAGTCTTCTGGTTTTCTCTTATCACTATGTTTGAAATGTGTTTGAATGTGGGAGCTAATATTGAGCACATATTTTTTCTGAATGGCATTGTGATAGTCACATATGATATATTATTTAATCCTTTCAACAACCATGGGAGGTGATTGTTGTTATCCTTATTTAATTTAAGAAGAAATGGTCTTTGCATGGCTAAGTAACTTGCCCACGGTCAAAAAGTTAAATAATTGATGGAGCTAGGTTTATTGTCCATGTGTGGAAGCCTTCAAACCAATGTTCTTGCTATTGGGCCACGCAGCTTTATCAATGTATCATTCATTGATGCTTAAAGCCACAAGAATTATTAAGCACATGTGCTCTGAAGGAAGTCCAGAAATTTATCAATTTTTATGTTAATAATGGTTTTTGAAGAAATTCAATTTAATAAAATTTAGTAGGTAAATTTAGTAAATTACTTACCTATTGTTGTTGTTGAGTACACCCAATGGGCAGGTTTGTCTCTTTTAAGCTAGAAATAAAAACCAGAAAATCATGTCTTCCTAGACTCTTTTGACCCTCATTAGGATTTTCTTTCATTGATCTATAGTACTTAATCTGCCGTACAGTTTATCATTAAATCATATTTTGTCCTATATGATTTGCTAATATATGTATTAGTCTTAATAACCTAACACCTAGTAAGGATGGAATCCACATTTTAAACCTTAAAACAAATCTTATATACCAAGCATATAATTACTGATTGGCCAAGACATTTTAAGATTTGCATTTACTCCTTGAATTTAGTCAGAGAACACTAATTTTGGACATTTAGGTAAAACGTACACAAATAGATTCAAAGTATTAATTTTTTTATACAAAGGATCAAGCAGTATACATCTCATTTCTTGTCAGTTTTGCCAGTTTATTGATGAAAACTGAAGTAAAGTAGCCTGGAAAAAAATTAGGTTCAGGCTTGGAAAGTTTATTTCTCATCCTATCTTTCTTTTTTGTTTAATCAGTTGGAAGGCTCAGGAACACCAGACATGCATTTTAGAAAATAATCTAAGAAGTTTAATATTAAGATATATATTTTAGCCTCTTGCATTATTGACCATTAAGATGCCTTAGTTGTTAAGGCTCATATTTGTATTTTTAGATTCTCAAGTTACACTCATCTGATCAATTCAAATCAGTAATACAAAATTCATATAACTTCAAATTCTTTAGTTCACTGATTGTTTAGGTTTTTGTGTTTGTTTTTTTGCTATTTGAACTCTATTTGCATTACTTGATTTTATATACCTCCTGCAAAATTGGATATTAACTTTGTTTTGAATATTTTTACTAATGTGACTAGATTTCTTGTGGGAAAGATTGTTTCTCAACATTTTATTAATTTTGATGCTTACTGAATTTTGAGAATAACACAACTTTTAAGTATTTGTATCTTTTGGTATGAATGTAAAAATGGTTTCCGTTTTTTTAAACTGGAATTCTGTTTCAGGTTAAGTTCATTCAATAATTGAATACATTTATTCTGATATAAGTTTTTTTTAAGTTTATTATTTTTTAAAGATTATTATTCTTTACATTTTTAGAAATTGGCTTTTCAAATGTAGAGGAATATTTTTATGAATGAAGTTCAGAATTAAACCTTAAATATAAAATAGGTAAAAATATACATTTTGTGGACCTAAATTTTTAAGTGAGTGCTAACACAATTAAATTTTCATTATCTCTACTGTATATGAATAGACTTCTCAATTTAATTTTAAGGTCTACAATGGCAAATACTACAGTTGACTTTAACAATTTTAATTAACTGAAGAACCAATACTACTTTTTCTGTCATTGCATACCCACTACCTCGTGTTGTCTACTTTTTAGTGTGTGTGTGTGTGTGTGTGTGTGTGTGTTTTAATTTGTTGATTAAGTGAATTTTTCTGTATTTGAATATGCAGTTTTGAAGATACAAAAATTAGGTTTGGCAATCTATGAAATTTCTCTCCATATGTGTTTATCTTTTCTTCTTCCATTCTGTAGTTTATTTTTACTTTGTTGCCCCACTTTCTTTCTTTGTCTCTAGTACTAAACTGGCCACAAGATGTATCTTACACATCTTAGAACCAGTGTGAGTGTGTATTCAGTGAATGAATGAATGAATGAATGAAATACAACATGATGAAATATATATCTTTGGAAGTGACTGTTTTAATATTTAACAATTGTAACTTAAAAATTGGTAAGTAAAACTTATTATATTTATCTTAAAAATCTTAGATTACATTATTATAAATACTTTCTATTACCATTTTTTTTTTAAACCCTGATAGGAAAACAAATTCCTTTATTTTGGTTAGGAAATTTAGCTGTGAAGGAATATGATGGTTTTAGGAAATTGGAAAGCACTCACATTAGCCCTTACCATTACCATTATCTTATTTTTATTTTTAAATTTTTAAAAGATTTTATTAATTGGGCACAGAGAGAAAGAGAGAGAACACGCACAAGAAGGGAGAGCAGCAAGCAGAGGGAGAGGGAGAAGCAGGCTCCCCGCAGAGCAGGGAGCCCAACCCCAACTTCATCCCAGAACCCTGGGATCATGACCCGAGCCGAAGGCAGACACTTAACTGACTGAGCCACATAGGCACCCCACCATTGTTATTATAAATAAATAAATAAATAAATATTTTATATGTATATATATTTTAGAATATATATATTTGACTTGCCCCTTTACCCTTCAAAAATGTAGGCAGTGGATTAATTCATAATGCCATTACTAATTCTCTTAAAAATAACTTTTTTCTGGTCTCTCAACCAGAGACTGGTGTGCATTAGAAAAGATTTTTAAAGCCATTTTCCTTTGGAAAGGAAAATGGGATTTTAGGGGTTTTGTAGGTTTGAGATATAATCCTTATACTATAATAAGAACAGAATCACCCCCTGTGTCTGTTCTTTTGGTGAAGTAGCACAAGTTTTGGATCTCCTTGTGTTACAGTCATGGCTTGCTCTGTGACCCTGAGCAAAGATTAATACTATTTTTTTTTTTAGTTTTTTTTAGTCATCTCTGTACCCAGTCTGGGGCTTGAACTCACTACTCTGAGATCAAGGGTCACATGCTCTTCTGGCTAAGTAAGCCTGGTGCCCTGAGGTTAATATTATTCTTAAACCTTTGTATCAGATTCCTCTTTGATCTGTTGCCTTAAAGAGTTCTGGAGATAAGTAGATGAAACATTAAATATAAAGTGTCTATACATAATGTACTAATTTGAAAGCTAATAGAGAGTGTCTTATCAAGCAATTTACTATTGTGAGAGACTGAAGCTTAATTATTCCATGAGAAACTTGGGGAGCCAGCATAAAATACATGCCTGAGTTAATTTGAGAGGTGAGGAAACTGGTGCATTTGTATAGCAGGTCATCAGTTACTAGGTGAAGATTATTTCTGGTTGTGTCCAATTCCTTCACCCTTTTGTTCTGCCACTTGGGTGACAAAGCAGGCTCAAGTAACAACAAAAAAGCCCTGAGTCAAAGAAATGCAGGTGCTGGCATTTGGAAGTCAGTTCTTTGTATGTTGAACTGGTAAGTGTCAGGGGATATAGGTGGGTCACTGATAGACTCTGCTACAATTATGTTCCCTCTCATCTGGTGGTACAACCTTAGAGTTCTAACATTTCTTTTCATCTGGGAAACGATCAGTTACTTTCGTCTAGGATGCATATGGGAAAACTCACAGATGTTGACACAGACATATTCTGATCTTCCAGGGTTGTAAAAAAGGAAGAGACACGGTTAAGTCTTATTTTATTTGAGGAAAACTGACAGTATCTTCCAAATTACCCAGGTTTTTTGGCTGTGGAGAGAAAAGTCTCTTTATTACCCCATATTAGTCCCCATATATTCAAATTACTAAGAGTTTTTACTTTGGTGTTAATTGGCAGTCTATTTTTTAAAGATTGTATTTATTTGAGAGAAAGA
Source organism: Mellivora capensis (assembly GCA_004024625.1). Lineage (NCBI taxonomy): Eukaryota > Metazoa > Chordata > Mammalia > Carnivora > Mustelidae > Mellivora > Mellivora capensis. The sequence goes on along the minus strand of PISX010011067.1, from coordinate 59,315 downwards.
GAGAGCATGAATGGGGTGGAGGTGCAGAAGGTGGGGGAGAAGCAGATTCCCTGCTGAGCAGGGACCCTCCTGGATCCCAGATCCTGAGATCATGACCTGAGCTGAAGGCAGTTGCTTAACTGACTGAGCCACTTAGGGGCCCCATTCACCAAGAAAAGAGAACTGTTGATACTTGGTTGGAAGCTCTCAGATTAATCTTTCTAGATTGAAAGAAAATGAGTAATTTCTTGAATACCTACAGAAATGAGTACTCATAGTTTTCTTTGTGCTTTCCTATTTTGCCAGTGGAAAGGAAAAGAAGTAAAAAAAAAAAAAAAAATCAGATGATGAATTTCCCTTAGAGGAACTGGATAAATAGGAGTATAAACTAATTGTGACATTGAGAGCAAAAAGACTAACATGTCATTAATTGCAAATAAGAGTACCTTTATATTTGTATAATGTGAAGTTAACAAATTATTTTTATATTTATTTTTAAATTCTCTACACTTTAGAAATAGATGAGAAAAGTCTGGTTTTGTTATATTTTACTTGAATGGGACACAGAAAAAATGGAATGAAAAACAGTCCTAGAGAAATTGCAATGATGGTTGAGTGACAGTTTTTTACAGAAGAGCAGAAATTCAAGTGCAATTGCAAAATGGAGCAATAGCTACAAAATGGTAAAGAAATAGTTTATATTGTGGTATATGGACATTGTTTAGGAAAGTAGTACTTCAATGAAAATAAGCTCATTATTACACATATTTTTAAATAAATTTTAGAGCAGTTTTAGGTTCACAGCAAAATTGAGGAGAAAATATAGAGAATTCCATATGTCCCTTGTCTCTTAACATGTATAAGCTCCCCCATTATTGACATCCCGTACCACAGTGGTACTGTACAGACATGTTATTATCATCCAAAGTCCATAGTTTACAGTAGGGTTCACTTTTGGTATTACACATTCTGTGGGTTGGATAAATGTATATGGCATATACCTACCACTGTAGTATCATACAGAATAGTTTCACTGCCCTACAGATCCTCAGTGTTCTGCCTCCTTATTCTTCCCTCCCTCTAATCCTTGACAACCATTAATCTTTTTACTATCTCCATAGTTTTGCCCATTCTAGAGTCACAGGGTTGGAATTATACAGTGTGTAGCCTTTTCAGATTGCCTTCTTTCTCTTAGTAATATGCATTTAAGTTTTCTTGATGTCTTTTCTTGACTTGATAGTGTATTTCTAGTGCTGAATAATATTCTGCTGTCTGGATGTACCACAGTTTACTTATTTAGTCACCTGCTGAAAGATGTCTTGATTACTTGGAAATTATGAATAAAACTGCTATATTTATGTTTTCATTAAGTTTTCAGTTTATTTGGATAAATACCAAGAAGTGCAATTCCTGGATTGTATGGTAAAAGTATATTTAGTTTTGTAAGAAGTTGCCAAACTTTCTTCCGAAGTGGCTGTACTATTTTGCATTCCGACCAACAGTGAATGAGATTGCTATTGTTCCACATCTTTGTCAGCATTTGCCATTAGTGCTGGATTTCCGTTATTCCGCTAGATATATAGTGGTACCTTATGGTTGCTTTAATTTGCAATTAGATAATGACATACAATGTTGAATATTTTTTTATATACTTACTTGCCATATCTGTATGTTCTTTGGTGAGGTGTCTGTGCGGGTCTTTGCCCATTTTTAAATTAGGTTGTCCATTTTATTATTATTGAGAAATAAGATAGAAACAGAATTGAATGGGATTTTATTGAATCAAATTGGAAAAAGCTGATATGTTATCGATACAGTGTCTTTGACCATGGAATATCTATTTACTTAGTTCTTTGATATCATTCATCAGAGTTTTAAATTTTTTCATGGATCTTGCATATATTTTGTAAGACTTATATTTAAGTGTTTCATTTATGGGTGTACTAATGTAAATGGTAATATGTTTTTAATTCAAATTCCACTTGTACATTCCTGGTATGTAAGAAAGCAGTTGACTTTTGTATATTAACTTTGTATCCTGCAATGTTTCTATAATCACTTACTAGTTGCAGGGGTTTTTGTGTGTAATTCCTTTGGATTTTTCCTATAGATAATCATGTCATCTGTGAACAAAAAGTTTTATTTCTTCCTTACACACCTTGGGTATCTTTTATTTCCTTTTCTTATTCTATTAGCTAGGGTTTCTACTATGATGTTGAAAAATGAGAAGTGAGGGGGATGTATCGCATTGTTCTTAATCTTAGTGGGAAAATTTGTGGTTTCTCACTGTTGAAGCTATGGTGTGGCTATAGGTTTTTGGTAGGTTATCAGGTTGAGGAAATTCTATGTATTCCTAGTTAACTGAGAGTTTGTTGGGGGTTTTTTTTGTTTGTTTGTTTGTTTTTTAGTATAACTGAGAGTTTTTATCCTGCGTCAGTGTTGAATTTTGTGAAATGTTTTTTGTGTATCTATGATAAGATGATGTGATGGATTTTGTTAATTGATTTTTGAATATTGAGCTAGTCTTGCATATCTGGGTAAATCCCACTTGGTCATGTTATAAAAGTCTTTTTATACATTGTTGAATTTAATTTGCTGGATTTTTTGAGGATTTTTGCAGCTATCTCCATGAGAGATAATGATCTATAGTTTTCTTGTGATGGCTTTACATTAGGGTATTAGGGTAATGCTGGCCTCAAAGAATGAGTTAAGAAGTAGTCCATCTGCCTCTATCTTCTGAAAGAGATTGTAGAGGATTGGTAAAATTTCTTCCTTTGATTTTTAGTAGAATTTACCAGTGAACCCATTTAGGCATAGTACTTTCTCTTTTGGAAGACTATTATTTATTGATCCAGTTTCTTTTTTTTTTTTTTTTTTAAGATTTTTAATTTTTATTTATTTATTTGGGAGGGGGAGACAGAGTGAGTAAGAGGGAGAGGAAGAGAGACTCTGAGGCAGACTCCATGCTAAATTCAGAGCCTGACATGGGGCTCACTCCCATGACCAAGAGGTCATGACCTGAGCTGAAACCAAGAGTCAGACCCTTAACAGACTGAGCCACCCAGGTGCCCCGATCCAATTTCTTTAATAGATATAGGGCTATTAAGGTTGTCTGTTTCTTTCTTTTTTTAATTTATATATTTTATTTATAACAAACCCAGGAGTATTTTTTAAAGCTCTTATTTAAATTCTAGTTAGTTAACATATACAGTGTAATACTAGTTTCAGGTGTACAGTAGAGTGATTCAGCACTTCCATATAATACCCAGTGCTCACCACAACTGTACTTCTTAATCCTCATCACCTATTTAATTCATCCTCTCACCCACCTCCCTGTCTATTTCTTCTTATATAAGTTTTGGCAGATTGTGCATTTCAAGGAATTGGCCCATTTCACCTAGGTTATCAAATTTCTAAGAGTTATTCATAATATTCTTTTATTATCTTTTTAATGTCCATAGGATCTGTCATGATATCTCCTCTTTCCTTTTTAATATTAGGAATTTGTGTCATCTTTTTTTTTTCTATTTAGTCTGGCCAGAGACTTACTGATTTTAGTAATCTTTAAGAAAACACATTTTTTGGTTTTGTCGGTTTTCTCAGTTTTGTATTTTCAGATTTATTGATTTCTCTAGTTTTTATTATTTCTTTCCTTCTACTTACTTTGGATTTAATATGCTCTTCTTTTTCTAGTTTCCTGAAGTGGAAGCTTGGGTGATTGGTTTTAGATTTTTAAAAAGTTTTCTAAACATGCATTTAATGCTATAAATTGTGTAACTTTCTCTTACTGTTCCGCATATGGACTGTTTTCCCTGAATTCTACAAGTTTGGGTGTCTTGTGTTTGCATTTTCATTTCACTCATAGTATTTTAAAATTTATCTTCAGATTTCTTCTTTGTCCCATGCATTACTTAAAAGTGTGTAGTTTAATCTTCAAGTTCTGGGGGATTTTTCAGTTAGTGGTTTTTGTTTTTGTTTTTTAGTTTATTTATTTATTTTTTAGTAATCTCTACACCCAACATGGGGCTCGAACCCATGACCTGGAGATCAAAAGATGCATGCTCTTACAACTGAAGCTGCCAGGCATCCCTGTTTGTTACTGATTTCCAATTTTAATTTCATTGTGGTTTGAGAGCAGACATCATGTGATTTTTATTTTTTTTAAAGATGTATTTATTTATTTGAGAGAGAGAGAGAAAGAGCATAAGCAGGAAAGGCAGAGAGAGGAGAGGAGAGAATCTCAAGCAGACTCCATACTGAGCATGGAGCCCAATGTGGGGCTTGGTTTCAGGACCCTGAGATCACAACCTGAGCCAAAATCACGAGTCCGATGCTTAACCAACTGTGCCACCCAGGTGCCCCAATTTCTTTCTTTTTTTTTTTTTAATTAAATTTTGTTTTATGGCCCAGAATGTAGTCTCTTTTATTTTCCTTGTTAACTTGAGAAGAATGTGTAATCGACTGTTGTTGGATGATGTAGGCTATCGATGTCTGTTAATGCCTAGTTGATGAATGATTCGGCTGCATGCTTACTGTTTTTCTGCCTGTTAGATCCATGCATTTCTGAAAGAGGGTTATAGTCTTCAACTAGAATAATGGATTCATTTGTTTCTCATTGCAGTTTTATCATTTGTTGCCTCACAGAGTTTGATGGTCTTTTGTTAGGCACATACACATTAAAGATTGTTATCTTCTTGGAGGTAGACCTTTTTATTGTACTGTAATCCTCTTCTTTATTCATGATAACTTCTTGCTCTAAAGTCTGCTTTGTCTGAAATTAATATAGCTACTCTTGATTTCTTCTAGTTCATGTTAGCATGCCATAACTTTCTCCGTCCCTTTACTTTTAATCTGTGTTTTTATATTTAAAGTTTGTTTCTGATGACATACAGTTAGGTCTTGTTTTTTTGATCCACTCTGATGATCACTATCTTTTAATTATAGTTTGTTGATGTTTAAAGTGATTACTGATGTAGTTGATTAATATCTACTATATTTGTCACTGTTTTCTATTTGTTGCCCTTGTTCTTTGCTCCTATTCTTGTCTTCCACAGTTTTCTGCCTTTTGGGTTTTAAATGAACATTTTATATGATTCCACTTCTTTTCCTTTCTTAGAATATCAATTATACTTAAAAAAAAAACAAAAAACCTCTTTTTAGTGGTAAAGCACCTGGGTGGCTCAGTTAGCATCTGATTCTTGATTTCAGCACAGGAGCCCTATGTCAGCTTCACACTCAGTGGGGAATCTGCTCAAGATTCTCTCCCTCTTCCTCTTTCCCCAGCTCACATGTGCGTATGCATTCTCTCTCTCTCTCAAATAAATCTTTTTTAAAAAGTCCTTTTTTTAGTGGTTACATTTATAGTTAACCCAAGTTTTCTTTCAAATAACCCTGTAGGTACCTTAAAATGACAAAATAATCCTAATTTTTTCCTCTCATTTTTTTTGGTGTCACTTCTGTCATTCCTTTCCCTTATACTTAGCATTTATATATATATATATATATATGCATACACATATACATGAGCACATTCATAATCTATTAAATTGTTGCTATTACTATTTTGAACAGGTTTGTTACCTATTAGACCCATTAGGTATAAGAAAAATAAAGTTACTATTTTACTTTCACTTATTCTCCAGTGATCTTTCTCTATGTAGATCTGTTTCTGACCTATATAATGTTCCTTCTCTCTGAAAAACTTCTTTTAACATTTGGTGTATAGGCAAATGATGTCAATATAATGATGAATTTGAAGTGGGTTTTTTTTCCAACCACTTTCCAACCACTTTTCCAACCACATCAACCAACACATTAATGTTTTGGAATGATCAGGGCAAGCCTTTTCACCACTAAAGATAAATCCTTAGTGGTATAAGAAAAATGCCAAAAATTCTGTAAAAGTACCTTCCTATAGTGCAGTAAGTTGCTAGTTTATTGGCTTAAAATTTGCTCTATATTTCACTAAGTTAAAAGATCTGAAGAAGTTGCAAGTTACTTTGCAGAAGTTGTGAAGATAGTTCCATTGTGTTTAAAAGAAATTATTGATGAAGAAGGCTATCTCTAGATGATATTTTTAATTTCTATTAAAATTATTTATTAGAAGTGAATGTCTTCAAGGACCCACATCAAAAGAAGTAAGAGCTCCAGGATATGAAATTTTAAAGGTTGGACTGGCTTATTTTTGACACAAAACTGCACTAGTATTTTTATGAGGATTGTTATTGTTTTGTTAGAACTCAGATTTTTAAAAATTCCATTCATTTTGAGTTGCCTGGGTCTAATTTCTTTTCAGTGTCCATCATAGTGGCTTGCAGGGCCATCACTAGCCTATTTTTGCGCAAAAGAAAAATGTTCTTCCTCTCTGAGTAGATTTAGATTTGTAGTTGCAGGCTTACCATGTAGAATTCTTGCTGGATTTTGCACTACTTATACTTTCCCCTGGGCCTTTGTACACTGTATAGTTTGGAAACACTTGCATAGTGGCTTGGCTTACTGAACGAAAGAGACATTGCACACCTACACACATACACACATGCGGTGCTTGTTGAACTTCAGACTATTCCTTTAGCATATATGTTTTGATTGGTTAAAAAGTTTGTTAATTTTGGGACGCCTGGGTGGCTCAGTTGGTTAAGCGGCAGCCTTCGGCTCAGGTCATGATCCCAGCGTCCTGGGATCGAGTCCCACATCGGGCTCCTTGCTCAGCAGGGAGCCTGCTTCTCCCTCTGCCTCTGCCTGCCACTCTGTCTGCCTGTGCTCGCTCACTCTCTCTCCCTCTCTCTGACAAATAAATAAATTAAAAAAATAAAAAATAAAAAAAAGTTTGTTAATTTTCTTTTTTGTTCCTAGTTGCCAATGTTTGATGTTATGCAAGGATTTTAAAAACACAGTTAAGACTATTTAGCAGACCATTAATTTTTCAAAATCTTTTCGTAGAAGAGAAAGGGTGTTTTGGGGCACCTGGGTTGCCCTTTGGTTAAGCCACTACCTTCAGCTCAGGTCATGATCCCAGGGTCCTGGGATTGAGTCCGGCATCTGGCTCCCTTCTCAGCATGCTCAGCAGGGAGTCTGCTTCTCCTTCTGCTCCTCACCCCACTCACGAGTTCTCTCTCTCTAATAAATAAATATAAAAAAATATTTAAAAAAAAAGAGAGAAAGGGAGTTGTTTTGATACAGTGCATAAATATTCCCTTAACTCTCTTCTTTCTCTTCCTTTCTTTGGCTGGGGAGATGGGCAGATAGGTGGTAGGGGAACAAGCCTTAATTTGCCAATTTGATGTGTGATTTCTTTTAAACTTATACTGAAATTTTTAGTTTAAGCAATTGACACCCTGGATACTGCCAGAATTCTAGGCAGAATTGCACAATATATTATGATCATTCTTGTTCTCTTTCATTTCTATGTTTTTTTCAAGTTCCAGTTTCAGATTGTCCTTGGACATTCTATACCCCACCCCTTAACTTAGTTTATCACCATGCCAAAATTTCATAGAGTTCACAACTTTTTATTTTTCGTTTGCTTGTTTATTTTTTCTGTGTATATATACAACCAAGTGGTAGAATATTAATGCTGTTAACTTGTATGTCAGTGAGGCATAATCTTCTTAAAGACAATGGCATTTTAAATGAGAACTTGTTAACCTAAATGGTTCTTATAGCATAAAATAGTTTTGAGGGAGGGGTACATTAAAGTTAAATGCTAAGGTCTATTAGCAAGAGACCTCAACGTGAAAAGGTAGAATTTATTTTTCTTTCATTTCATAGTCAGGAATTTGGCATGTTTCACAGGGTTTTGTGGGGACCTGTCAGCTTTGCTATCCCTTAGAATGTTGTCCTTGCCTACGTGTTGAAATTTGTTCACCAGTTGTTCATCTGCTTTTAACACATAAACATTCTTTTCAAAAAGATTTTATTTATTCATGAGAGAGAGAGAGAGAGACAGAGGCAGAGGGAGAAGCAGGCTCCCCGCTGAGCAGGGAGTCTGATATGGGATTCGATCTGAGGATCCTGGGATCATGATCCGAGGTGAAAGGCAGATGTTTTACCATCTGAGCCACCAAGGCGCCCCATACAAACATTTTTTAATGTCAAGATCAGAGGTTGCACGCATTAATTTGGCTCACATCTGATTGTTAAGGACCTAGTGACATACGCCTAACTGCCGCTAAGACTGGGAAATACGAGCTACCATGAGCTCAGCTATAACTGAAAGGTTTCTGGTATCAAAAAAGAAGAGACTAGAGAATGACAGAAAATAAGCAGTCTATTCGGTTTGCCTCTTTGTCACCTAAATATCCAGACACTCCCTTCTCATAGAGAACACATATCCATTCCTCAAGGATGACAATTCGAAGTTATATTCAGTCAGTGGAGTAATGGCCTTTTAGTCAGGTCCAGATATTAATTATGATGTGGTGACCTATAAATGAATGGACAAGTTTTCCAATCCTCTTATCCTCTTGTTTCTTGTGTGTATGTAGTAGAGACAGGAAAGCTGCAATAAAAAATTTCCACTGGGAAAAGAAAATAAGATATACATGATAGGTCCTTATAATAATTAATAAAACATCTTTTTCTGCAAATGCAGCAAGGTCTTGGTAGAATCCTAAATTGGTTTGTCTTTTGTCCTCCATAGTATCTTGCCTTTGCTGTTTGGGAATTATTCCTTATCCATTTTCCTTTGTGTTTATATCTGCAATGAACGTTGGAGAGTGTACCCTTAAGTGGAGGCTGTACTGCGTTCTCCCCTTTTCTCCTGTTGCATATTTGGGCTTCACAGGTAGAGGATATTAAGTTTGTGGTATTTTTTTCTATAAGAGTTCCCTCAAAAATGTGGATTTCCATTCTGTTTGCCTCTAGTCACATGTGAAAATATCACGGCTAAAGATCTCATTTGTTTATAGTTGTTGAGCCTATAGACTAGTTAATTCACTATTTTTCTCAGACCATCCTACTCTCCCGCATTCAGTGACTGCTACCTTGAGACCACCAGAAACAGTATATTTGGCTGGGAATTAATCTAACCTTTGCTCCTAAGTTAGTTCTCAGTTGGTGTGGCTTTGAACTCTTAACGGAATACATTTTTTTGCTGCCGGTTATCGAGAAGCAGTTGGTTGGTTTTCGCATTCCTTTAAGGCCCTGTATTATGGATTAGGTAAGATGTCATTTATTTCCTTTATTTATATGTCCCTAGCTGTCAATGCTTGATGTTATACAAGGATTTTTTTTTAATTTTTAAAAGATTTATTTATTTATTTTAAAGAGATAGGGAGTGTGAGCAGGAGGAGGAGCAGAGAAAAAGAAGCAGACTCTGCACTATGTGCAGAGTCAGTCTTTCATGGGCTCCATCCCACAACCCCGAGATCATGACCTGAGCCAATATTAGGAGTCCCTTGTTTAACTGACTGAGGCACTTAAGTACCCCTGTTATGCAAGGGTTTTAAAAACATAGTTAAGTAAGTGTAGTATTCATATAGTCTTTTACCTATTCAAGGATAAGATTTTGATTTTGGTTTGGTTTTGTTTTTTTTTTTTTCTTTCTTTTTTTTTTTTTTTTCTACTGAAGGATAGTAGAATCTTTCAACAAATGGTTCAGGAACTAAATATCCCCCTCCAAAAGAATCTCAATTCTTATTCACACATACACAGAAATTAACTTGAATTGGATTATAGGTCTAAAAGCCAAAACTCTAAAACTCCTTGAACTTTTAGAAACATGAATAAATCTATGACTTTGTGTTAGGTAAAGATCTTTTAGGACATAAAGATATCCATAAAAGGAAAATTTGATAAATTGGGCTTCATCGAGATTAGAATTTTTTTTGCTCAAAAGATACTATTAGGAAAATGAAAGGCAGGCTATAGACTGGGAACTACAAATATTTCAAATACACATAGTCTGATGTGGGCCTTATGTCAATAAAAAGATAACCCAAATAAATATGAGCCAAAGATTTGAACAGTTACTTAATTAAAGGAAGTCATAATCCCTTGGGAAGCATTGGAAGCTTGTAAAAATACCCTCTACATCAGGAATTAGCAAACTGAGGTCCATGTTCCAAGGCTGACCCGTTGTCTGCTACACATTCTTTTAAAAAAAATTATTTTTATTTTTTTAATTGAAGCATAGTTGATGAACAATGTTACATTACTTTCAGATGTACAACATAGTGGTTCCACAGTTTTTATACATTATGCAATGCTTACCACTGGTAAGTGTTGGTACCATATGTCACCATACAAAGTTATTACAATATTATTGACTATATTCCATATGATGTACCCTTTTTTATGTCTATGACTCATTTATTTTAGAACTTGAAATTTGTACTCTTAGTCCCCTTAACTTGTTCTCCTCATTCCCCTACCCTCCTCTCCTCTGGCAACAACCAGTTTGTTCTCTGTATTTATTAGTCTGTTTCTGTTTTTGTTTGTTAAGTTCTTTTTTAGATTCTACATATAAGTGAAATCATATGGTATCTGCCTTTCTGTACCTATTTCACTTAGTATAATACCCTTTACTCTATCTGTGTTTTCACAGATTTCAAAGATTTCAAAATGGCAAGATTTTGTTCTTTTATATGGCTGAGTAATATTCCTGTGTGTGTGTGCGCGCGTGTGTGCGCGCGTGTGTATGTGTGTGTGTGTGTGAGAGAGAGAGAGAGAGAGAGAGAGCTCACGCGCGCAAGAGAGACATATTTATCCATTTACCTATCAGTGGATACTTAGGTTGCTTCCCTATCTTGGCTATTGTAAATAATGCTATAGTAAATATAGGGGTACATATATCTTTTTGAATTAGTGTTTTTATTTTCTTTGATAAATATCTGGCAGTGGAACTACTGGATCTTTCTATTTTTAATTTTTTGAAGAACCTCTATACTATTTTCCATTGTGGCTGCACCAATTTACATTCCTACCAACATCATGAGAGTTTCCTTTTCCCCATATTCTGACCGACATTTATTTTGTCTTTTTGATACCAGCCATTTTGACTGGTGTGAGGCAATATCTCATTGTGGTTTTGATTTGCATTTCTCTTATGATTAGTGATATAGAGCATCTTTCCATATATCTGTTGACTATTTGTATGGCTTCTTTGAAAAAATGTCTGTTGAGGTCGTTTGCCCATTTAAAATCTGATTATTAGTTTCTTTGGTGTTGAGTTGTATGAATTCTTTATATATTTTGAACATTAACCACTTTTTTGATGTATCATTTGCAAATATCCTCTCCCATTTAGTAGGTTGCCTTTTTGTTTTGATGATGGTTTCCTTTTTTTATACAAAAGTTTTTAGTTTGAAGTAGTCCCAATACAGTATTTACTTTTTGTTAAGTCCAGTGACCAAGAGATAATTGCCTGTGTTTTATTCTAGGAGTTTTATGGATGCAGGTCTTACATTTAAGTTTTTAATACATTTTGAACTTATTTTTGTGTATAGTGTAAGAAAATGGTCTAGTTTCATTCTCTTGCCTGTGGCTGTCTAGTTTCCCCAATGCCATTTATTAAAAAAACTGTCTTTTCCCAATTGTAAATTCTTCCATTTGTTGTCATAGATTAATTGATCATATGAGCATGGGTTTATTTCTGGACTCTATTCTGTCCTTTTGATTTATGTGTCTGTTTTTATGCCAGAACCATGCTGTTTTCATTACTGTAGCTTTATAGTATAGGTTGAAATCTGGGATTGTGATCCTTTCAGCTTTAAAGTGAACCTTGAATGCATCCTCTTACCTTCATCTCTTCTTTATCCACCCTCCCTTCTTAGTTAATGGCATTTTCATTTTTTATTCAGTGTTTTAGTCAGATTGGGCTCTAGAGTAACAATGAACCTTGTAATCTCAGTGTTTTGTTTTGTTTTAGATTTTATTTGTTTATTTGTCAGACAGCCTAGACAGAGAGCTCTCCCTGCAGGGGGGAGCAGCAGGCAGAGGGAAAAGCAGGCTCCCTGCTGAGCAAGGAGCCTGATACCAGATCAGATCCTGACCCCAGCTAAAGGCAGATGCTTAAACAACTGAGCCACTGAGCCCCCCCTCCCCACCCCAATCTCAGAGGTTTAACACAGCCAGGGTTTGCTGTGGCTTACGTAAAAGCCATTGTGGTTTAGGCTGTGATCCACCCACATCTTGTAGTGATGCTGTCTGCACTAGTGGCTTTGAAGGTTGATAGACTGGAAATGACTAGGTCACTTGCTTATAATGCATTGGTCAGAATTAGTCACATGGCTCCAACCTAAGTGCAAAGAAGGCTGGGAAATGTAGGATAGCACATGAAGTATTTGGAGATCACACTTATCTGTACCACACAAAGATTACTATAGTTACATCCTAATTGATTTCCTTATTTCTTCTCATATCCCACTATAATGCTTTCTCTACCTAGTAACCAGAGTGCTTGGGAAAATAAAGGTTTTTTTATTGCCTTGCTAATAACTTCCTTTTTGGGGGCGCCTAGGTGGTTTTGTTGGTTGGGCTGCTGCCTTTGGCTTGAGTCGTGATCCTGGGGTACTGGGATTGAGTCCCCAGTCAGGCTCCCTGCTCACTGGGGAGCCTGCCTCTCCCTCTTGTGCTGCCTGCCTGCTGCTCCTCCTGCTTATGTTCTCTCTCTCACTATCTCTCTTTGTGTGTCAAATAAATGAATGGAATCTTTAAAAAAAAAACACAAAACTTCCTTTTTGCATAACATCCAACATTTACCATTAACCTGTACAATTGCTATGTGCCATGGCCCTTGCCCTTCTCACTAATTTCATGATTGGCAGTTAGTGTTATTAAGTATTATATAATAGTATCTATTTTAACATTTTTTCATTTTAACGGTTTTTATTTATTTAAAGATTTTATCTGAGAGAGAGCGTGCGCAGGCACGGGGTGGGGTGGGAGCAGAGGGAGCAGGAGAAGCAGACACCCACCCTCCTCCACTGAGTAGGAAACCCACACAGGGCTCGATCATAGGACCCTGGGATCATGACCTGAGCAGAAGGCGGAGGCTGAACCAAATGAGCCACCCAGCCACTTAATAGTTTTTATTTAAAGTTGTATATAAGATTACTTTATTCCCTTATCTTCTCAATTGTTTCTTCCTTGTATTTGCCCTTTTCCTTTCCTGCTTGGTGAGATTTGGCTTGATCTTTTTGCAGTCTTTGTCCAGTTTTAGTCTAGTGATAACCATCTTGCTAGGCCGAGTGCCCACATGGACAGTTGTGCCTTTTGCCTTCTTGTATAGTCGTTCAGTGTAGATGACGTATTTCTTCCTGTAAACCTAGACTACTTTGCCCATTTGCTGACCTTTGTAGTATCCTCACACAGCATGGGCATGTATTGAACACTGTACTTCTGTCTCAGCTTTTTGGAAAGAGGGGAAGACATAATCTTCCTGCAAATGTGGGGAGATGCATTGAAGTGCTCTTTACAGTTCTTGCTCTCATCAGAAGTCACAAAGGGGTTAAACTTCATTGTGGCTGCTGGCATTTCAACAATGGCCACAAAAAGGAAAAGCTAATATTATTTTTTTAAAGCTTGTTTATTTGTTTGTTTGTTTATTTAAGTAATCTTTATACCCAGCGTGGGGCTTGAACTCAAAATCTTAAATCAAGAGTTGCATGCCCTTCTGACTGAGCTGGCCAAGTGCCCCTCCATTTTAATTTTATTTTGAATAAGCATTCTCTTTTTTGTTATTTTCATAACTATGAAAATATGATTTTAAAATGTGTCAAATTTAAAAGCACAATAATGACTATAAGCCAAATACATAATGCATGTAATACATAAAACATAATACATATAGACCAAATACATAACACCAAGAGAATTCTTAAACTATATGAAGGTCTCCTCAATCATATTGTGTGCAATTAGAATCTTAAGAACATTTCTTGGGGCACCTGGGTGGCTCAATTGGTTAAGCATCTGCCTTCAGTTCGGGTCATGATCCTAGGATCCTGGGATCAAGTCCTGTATGGGGCTCCCTGCTCAGCAGGGAGTCTGCTCTTCCCTCTCCTTTTGCTGCCCTCCACCCTGCTTACACACACTCTTTCTCTCAAATGGATAAAAAAATAGCTCTTAGGGACATTGATTTAATGTAAAATCCTGTTATAACAAATATATTCTATACAGTGAAGTTATAATAATTTATTCCATTTCTCTGACAAATCTTATTTTATTTCTGTAAGTTTTTATTTAAATTCCAGTTAACATACAGTGTATTATTCATTTCAGGTGTGCATTTCAGTGATTCAGGTGTGCCGTTTAGTTTCAGGGCTCATCACAACAAATGATCTTTTATTATTTTATTTTTAAAAATATTTTTAAGTCGTCTCCCCACCCAGCATGGGGCTCAGACTCACAACCCCAAGATCAAGAGTCACATGCTTTACCAACTGAGCCAACCAGGCACCCCAGTAAATTATCTTTTAGGATAAGTTTTCTCTGGCTAAAGTTTGTACGGAAGACATTCAATTATGGTTCAATGTGTAAAACTAATGAATAGTTTTAGATTCCTAGCAAACCTAAAATCCTAGCAAAAAAAAAAAAATGCAAGAGTTCCTGTATATCCCCTATCCCTACACTGATAGAACCTCTCCATCAGTATACTGCATACCAAAATAGTGCATTTGTAACAATCTATGAACTTAAACTGATAAATAGTTATCACTTAAAGTCCATACTTTACATGAGGATTCACTCTTGGTGTTGTACATTCTATGGGTTTTGACAGAAAATGTAATTTTTGGGCAAGTTTTTCATAAAGTTTGTGTTCTGCCATGAAGCATTTGTTGGTTTTCATTTATACCTTCAATTTCTGTCATGTTCTCTTTTGAAATCTGAAGCTCTTAATTAGTTATTCCAAATAACTGTTTTCTTTTTGGAGTGGTTAGAATATTTTCATAAAGTAATTTGTTATCTCACAAACTATGGATTAGAGTAGTACCCTTGCCAAAAGATAGAGGAGCTAGGGTTCAACCCTTATTTTCAAAAATTCATGACAGAAAAATCTATATAAATTCTTATCTTTGGGCTGTGAATCCTGGGAATCAGGTTTATTTTTTAAATCTATTTTATTATTATTAGTTTTTAACTTATTTGTCAAAGAGAGCAAACAAACAGGGAAGCAGCAGGCAGATTGAGAAACAGACTCCTTGCTGAGCAAGGTTCCCCATGTGGGACTTGATCCCAACAGCCTGGGATCATGGCCTGGTCCAAAGGCAGACACTTAACTGACTGAGCCACCCAGCCATCCCTCACCGCCCCCCCTTTTTTAAAAGATTTTATTTATTGTTTCGAGAGAGAGAACACAAACAGGGCAGAGGGAGAGGGACAAGCCAGCTCCCTGATGATCAGGGAGCCTGATGCGGGGCTTGACCCCAGGATCCCGGGGTTACTACTGGAGCCAAAGGCAGACGTGTAACAAACTGAGCTACCCAGGTGCCCCTAGGAATCAGGTTTTAATAAGCTATTTATCTTAATAAACATTTTAAGACCTGTATATTTGGTATACTTATTTGAAAGGTAGAGCAGCCATATTTTTGATACTTTTTGATAATATATTTAAATTGAATTTAGGTGTTTAATTAGCTAACAGTGACTACTGTTTTAACAAAAATTGCATATAATAAAATTGAGTACTCTGGTTTATTACATAGATTTAGATTTGCACAGTTCAAGTGACTTATCTAATACTTCTGCTTACATATAGAAGCTTCGTGTAACAGTTTTTACATGGTGTTAGTAGTATCATTCCTGTTTCCTTTCTTTTGCTAGCCTACTCCTATTTCAGCCCTTGTGCATATTAATAAAATGTTAAGTAGCAGAGGAGATTATCTTATTACTGGATATGTAATAATAAAAACAAGTGTTTATGGGATAGATAAGGAAGTTAAATATTTTTCTTTGATAAGAGTTGATATGAGGTTCTTTCATGTAATTAGATGTTGTATAAAGGAATTTGGATTATATGATAGGAGCCAAAGAATTTATTAAGTAGTCTGTGAAAACTTGATTGCCATTGTTCTTTGACTAACAATGTTTGTCTCATTCGCAGTAACTGTAGTACTGAATGGAAGTGGCTTGTAGACAGAGCAAGAGTTGGCAGCCGATGGACATGGCTTCAAGCCCAGATTTCAGAACTAGAATACAAAATCCAGCAACTAACAGATGTTCACAGGCAGATTCGTGCATCCAAGGTATTGTTTGTATTCTTGTATTTTTAAAAAAAATATTACTGTTTTAGTTTCTCATCTATGCACACAGTGTAATTGTTACAAGTCTTTATAAAAATATAGCTGATATTACCATTTTTAATATCAATTGCTTTAAGTTGAAGCTTTCATTGTAATGTCTTTGTATTTGTTATGATCATTTCCTCATACTTGAGCATTCAGAGCTTCTTCATTGGATTCCAATTAATAGAAATTAGGTACACTTTTATAAACTTCTACTTTGATGGCATTTATTTTAACATATGTGAGAAAGTCTGAGTGTATTTTATTGAATCCCCTCAGAGTTTTTGTTTTGCTTTAAAAATTATAAACACATGAAAATATAATGAACACCTTTTTACCCGTCTCCAAATTTATCAAGTGTTAAATTTTTACTGTTTGTGTTTAGTTTTTAGAGTAATAAAGCATTACCTGTACAGTTGAAGTACTCGTATACTCCTTCCTGATCCCATTCTCTTTCCTCATGCTACTGTAGCCATTCTTTTGATTCCAGCATGTTTTGTTATTTATGTTTTTAAACTATTGGTACATAGATGTCTCTGTCTAAAACTAGTATTTATTTTTCCATTATTTCACAGTCTGTATTAATGACCTATATACTACAAACTCTTTTGTGACTTGCTTGCTTTTGTTCCGCATAAATTTTATAGGTCCTGTATGTTACTTAACTGTATGAAGGGGATGGAATTATATGAATACAAGAGAATGTTTATCTCTTCTCCTATTTTCTATTGAAATACATATACATTGTTTAGTTTTATGCTAGTAAAAACAATACCGTAATGACTGTCTTTTTTGTGTTTCTTTGTCAACCGTGGAGAGTTCTTGGTATATGCCCAAGAGTAATGGCTCTTAGGCCTGGCTGTCTTCATCTTCCCTATACTTACTGATGTGATTGGATAGTTAATATTCCCATTGGCAGTGCATGAGAGCTCTTTTTTTTTTTACACATCCTTGCCAACATCTAGTAATTTTTTACCTTTTAATTTTTCCAGTGTAATGAGTATAAAATATTATTTTATTATTTTAATTTAATCATTTCTTAGTATTGAGAATTGGGCCTTGATATAATTGACCACCAAATGTTTTTTGCCTAAGAATTAACTACCTTTTGTATTCACTCTTTTTGGTGGGACAGGGAGAGGGCTATGGTTGGTGGAAATGTGTGTCTGTGAATTCTTTTTAAATTTTGGAGACTATTCTTGGTCAGTTATAAATATTACAAATCTCTCATTTGTAGCTTGTCTTTTCATTATTTTAGTATATGTAACAGAAAAGAATGCGTGTTCTGTATGTGTTCAGTATAGAATTCTTTGTTAAATTTGTTGACTTTATTGTATATATCTGCTGTGTGTTTATACCTCTAGATCTTTCCATTTATGATACACATTTGTTAAAATTTTCCCCCATCATTGTGAATTTTTCAGTTTTTTTCTGGTAATTTGGTTAGTTTTTGCTTCTTGCTTTTTGTTAAATAAAATCTTTTATTATTTTAGGTATTTCTTTTTGTAAACTATGAATAGTTTCAAAAATCAATTCTGATTAGTTTTGATTTTTTATTTGCCCTTATTCTCTTTTTTTTATTTATGTCTTGTTATTTTACTTCTCTTTTTTGGATTGGTAGAATTTGCTTCTAGAATTATTCTTTACTGTGTCGTTACTCCTAATTTTTAATATACTTCTTAATTAAAAGTAATCCTAACAATGACTAAAAAGTACTCAGTATTTTTATATTATTTATTACTTAAAACATGGATTCTAATTCTTTCTTTCTTTTTTCTTTCTGCACCAATGGTCAGAATTTATTTAGGTTTATTGTCTAGTCAGGTAAATGGTGATTTTTAAAGAACAAATTGAAAAAAATGGAATTACATACACATGATAGAAAATTTAAAAAGTACAAAAAAATATAGTGTGAAATAATTCTCCCTTCTACCTCTAGTGCTCCAGTTCTCTCCCTGGAAGCATTAATAATAGCAGTTTATTGTGTATTTCTCCAGAGATATTCTAAATATATTTGCAGAAAACATAATTATATGTCATAAATGGTAGAAAATTAAATAAAATTATTGAATAGTTTTTTTACTTTTCCCAATCTGTGATTTTTTTTTTTAGTGCTTCTTTTTATTTCTGGACTATCATTGACAGAGCCAGCTCAGAAAAAACAATTCTAAAAAAATACCTCACATTTATGGGTTTTTTTGGTTTTGAAAAACCCACTAAAATGTCAGGTATATGGTAGACATCGGGATGCAGAGATGAAGAGGGCATTCCTTCAGAGGGAATTCAGTCTAGTTACAGTCTTATTTTCAAATAGAGTTAACAGGATTCTAATACTTTCTATTCATTGCATAGATCTACTACAATCTAGTTCCTTTTTTTAATAGTAATTATATTTCTAACTAATTTTATTAAAAATATGCTTACTGGGGCGCCTGGGTGTCTCAGTTGGTTATACATCTTCCTTTGGCTCAGGTCATGATGCTGGGGTCCTGGAATCAGACCCTGCATCCGGGTTCCCTGCTCAGTGAGGAGTCTGCTTCTCAATCTCTCTCTCTCTCTCTCTCTCTCCTCCCCCCCAACTCATTGCTTATTCTCTCTCTCTCCCCCCGCCTCCTCATTGCTTGTTCTCTCTCTCTCTCTCTCAAATAAATAAGTAAAATCTTTAAAAAAAATCTACTTACTATTCTTGTGTTTTACCTAGAGGACCTTTGTTGTCCTCTTGGATAATGTTGACTGCACCTTTAAACAGGGTTTTAGTCATTCCCTCATTCTGGCCCTTGGGAAGTGGGAAAAATGAAAACTAGTTTGTCTTTAGGTGGGAGGTGATTTGGAAATTGTAGTACTTTGTATCACACTTACTGGCCCAAGTTTAGGCACATATTTCAGGAGGGAGAGGTAAATAATAGAGCCTTATAATGAGAAGTTGTATGCATAGCTAGAACTATAGTAGGAGTAGGGTTTTGTTGTAAAAAGAAAAGGAAAGTGGATATTGGGAAGTTTGCAGTCTCTTCTACAGTGCCTTTTCTCTCTTGGTTTACCTTTTGCTGAAATACATTCTCAATCATATGGTTATTCATGTGGTTAGTGGAACATTACCTAGGGTCTGCACATAAATAAAGTTTTTAGGCACAACCATAAGTTTATATTCTGGTAGGGGAGAGAGACCATGTAAATAATTAATTGTAATATAATGAAATTGGTATAATGATACATGTTTTTAAATAAGATATACAAGTGGCATAGAGAGAATATGCAAGTCTTATTTTAGGAATTAACAGTTCCAAGAAAACATCAGAAAAAGAGGTGATACCTCAGTATAATTTTGGAAGATAAATAATGGTTTGCTTGATGAACCAGTGGAGCTGGAAAAGGGCATTCCTTGAAGGTTTGAAGACATGAAACAACATAATATGTTTTGGGAGTGACAAAGTAGAATGGTATTCAAAGGAGTGGAAAGTATGAGTTGTATAAGGATGGAAGAGGAAACTGGGAAGGAATGAATTGTAGAATTTGGTGGTGATGTGTGTAGGAAGGTGGATAGTAGGATAGACATAAAACCTTAGGCTTAACCTGTTTTGTCTGTTGGATTTGGGGGAACTCTGCTCAAGAATAATTTTATGATGGAAGTAGTTACTGTTTCTCATTTTTTTTTAAAGATTTTATTTATTTATTTGACAGACAGAGATCACAAGTAGGCAGAGAGGCAGGCGGAGAGAGAGGAAGGCAAGCAGGCTCCCCACTGAGCAGAGAGCCTGATGCGGGGCTTGATCCCAGGACCCTGAGATCATGCGCTGAGCCGAAGGCAGAGGCTTAACCCACTGAGCCACCCAGGCGTCCCCTGTTTCTCATTTTTAACCATCTTCATTGAAGGCTTCAGTTGTAGTGATTTCTCAGTTCTTTCAGGATCACCAGATAATTTCTCCTCTCTGATCATTTACTTTAAAGAATATAATATCATGAGCATTTTTATAGTAAATAGAGTTCTCAAAAAAAGTCAAATTTAAAACAGTTTGGAAATTTCCAAGAAAGTGAATTCCTAGTTAAATTGATGACTAAGTTTTATACTTGAATCTGCACAGTCTGGTTCATATTTTATGACTCGTGTGTTCTAAATAGTGCTATTATGTACTTTTTAAAACATTTTTAAAAGTTCATATGTTTACATAATATCTAGGGGAATTATTTTTAGGAAAGAAATCTAAACTTCCCAGTAATAATTTATATGGCCTTACATTTTTCTTGGTTCAGGCTAGATGTGAATCTGACCCTCTGTTTTCTTAAGAATCACATTATGTTTACTTTATGGAAAATGTCCTTACAGTATTTATTTTAGTAGCTTCTCCTTACATTTCTTGGGAATTAATCAAGATGTTTAATTGCTTATTTATGTGCAGTTTAGTTGAACTGTAATACTGAATAGAGAAAATAGCACTTTCTTTGCTCTCCTAGCTTCTTGATTTATTGTAATTAAAAAATTGAGAAGTGTAGTTAACATTCTCTTGAATGACCTATTTAACTTATCTTGAAAATTTAAAAAAAAAATCCTTTCTTCTCCGTTAAATTTGAAATACGGAGAAGGGAAAGAGGCTGAGAGACATTCTTTTGTAAATATCCTGTTTAAATAAGTGCTGGTTGGTAACACTAGTCAGGAAACACTGAGTCAGTCTACGAGTAGACCTACACATTTTGGGTTTTTAAGCTGTCATTTGCCCCTTCTTTGACATATAGGGATGGTCTAACTTTTGCTAAAAATTTTCGAGAAAAGAAACTCCATGTTAGCAACATTCCTTCCTTGTTCTTCCAGCATTTTGACAACACATTACAGCTTCTGTGTTTCTTCTTTTCTTTGTTTCAAATTTCACTAAGACAGTAGTCTCTTGTCACTTTCAGAAAATATTAAAATAGTTGGGTTTTTTTTTGGTTGAGAAGCTGGCTATCCTTCTCAATATCCTATATTAAGTGGTTTCTCTTAGATTTCTTATCTTGTGATAGGCTCTCCTACATTTTAAATTGTAATTTTGTGCATTTGAAATTTTTCATTTAATTTTTTTTTTTAAAGTTTGATACTTTAGTTATTTATCAGAGAGAGAGAGCATGAGCACAAGCACGGGGTTGGGGTGGGGTTGGGGGGAGGGAGCAGCAAGCAGAAGGAGAAGCAGGCTCCCTGCTGAGCAAGGAGCCCAATGTAGTACTTGATCCCAGGACCCTGGGATCATGACCTGAGCCAAAGGCAGACTCTTAACTGACTGAGCCACCCATGGGTGTCTCATTTAAATTTTTTTAAAAAATTAGCTTTGGTGACTTTATATAAATACTGAAGATATTGCTGAGGTTATTATTTTTTAATACCATGTCTTCTCTATGAAGACCTGGGAGTGGGATAAGGATCTCTTTAGTGTTATAATCAGGAACAATTTTCTTCTCTGGAGCAGTTGACTTGCTTTCATCTTATGCTAGAGCTTTCATTTGTCTCAGTTATTGCAACTCATCTTACTAAAAAATTTTCATGTCTTTGTTATTTACCTTGCTTATCTATGATTAGACTATTCTTTTTCTGAGCGTTTTTTTTTTTTTTAAATTCAGCTTTATTCAGTAGGACTGACAAAATTGTAAGATGTTTAAGTGTACATCATGGTGACCCAACACGCATGTATTCTTTTCTTGGTTTTTAAGACTGAAACTGTCTCTGTAGTGTCTTTAAAGGATTTAATCTTTTCCCCTTTTTACTCTGTTCTTGGCCATTTGTGAGAGTTTTATCAAGGGTAACAATTTAAGGAGAAAAAAATAGATTATGAACTTGATTATGAATGTCTTCCTAATTCAGTTTTTTCAAATATTACTTTGCATTGAACTAACTGTAGCAGACCCCCTACTTCTAAAAAATACAGTATTCTAAAGTTTTGAAAATTGACCTTTTGAAATTCAGAATCAGTTTTTTTGGTATGTACAAGATTATTAGTAAGGGTTGTAAAACCAGGCTAATTCATAGCAGCCTGGCCCATAAAATAAACTGTAATCAAACCAATTGGAATCACAGCTAAATTGATATGATGAAAACTTGTACTTATTTTGTAAGCAGATACTGTTTAAAAATCTAGTGAGACATTTGTACACTTGTTTTGAATGGACATTTCAGATACTTTAAAAAGCTTTTGAGATTGATGATACTATATCTAACAAGTCCAACTTTAAAAAAAAATATTTATTTATTTGAGAGAGAGAGCATGAGTAGGAGAGGCAGAGGGAGAGGGAGAAAGAGTCTTAAGCAGAGCCAGACATGGAACTTGATCTCATGACCCCTAGGTCACAACCTAAGCCAAAACCAAGAGTCAGACGCTTAACAGACTATGCCACTCAGGTGCCCCAAGTCTACTTTAACTTTTAAAATATCAAATAAAACAAAAATTTTTTAAAAATGTATTTCTTCAGATTTCTTGGCAGCCATATTTACACATTCTAGGAAAATAGTTATTGAGATGGGATCAACAGTTGGATCTCCTTCTTTCTGTAAAAGTTACTAGCACTGTTATAAATGTAGGTGAAAATAATAATAACAACAATAATAATACCTTATTCATTACTTTTACTATATTACTTTTGTAGTAATATATTACTACAAAATAATAAGATGTTTGACACCATATCTGAATATGTTCATGCTAAAGTGATATATTCTCCAAATTATAGTGTAAGTTAAAACTACTCATCTATAACATAATTTATAGGCAGTTCCCATCCTATAAACAGCACTTATATATGATATAAGCTGGCCCATACCAGTTTTTAAATTTGACTCGTCTTAAATACTGTACACTTATATTAATGTTTTAGTCACTTTTTCATTACAGGAATATAATATTTTAGCCACATAGGCATTTAATACCTTTCCAACTAGCCTATTAAGAGTTTACTGGCATTTTGCTAAATAACTCTGTGTGTGTGTGTGTGTGTGTGTGTGTGTGTGTATACACAAGTGGTATAAGGGATAGAGAGGGAAAAGTTTTACTGTAAGAACTGATAATGAAACTGTTAAGATCATATCTGTGCATTCTTTTTCTTCCTTTCTCTTCTGTCTTCATTGCCATTGAGAGACGTAAAGGTAAGAACAGTTGGAGTGAAGAATCTGGGGAATATGGAAGAGTATTTAGCAAGCCAGTTGTGTGTGTGTGTGTGTGAATGGTAGGCAGGGAGGGCAGAGGCAGCTAGATCCCAACTCTTTCCTCTAGTAACTTACATTTAAGAAAATACCCCATCACAGTTGAAAACTTGTGTCTTTTGTTATTAACTCATCTACCTTATAAGCAACAATTTAACTGGCCTAGAGAATACTTTTTCTCAATAGTGCAGTCCTGCCCATGGTTGCTGGCTGGCAGCAACAGAGTTGGAACTACTAAGAGTACTCTGAAAGCAGTTTGTATAAAGTCACAATGTTGTTTGGATGTCTGTAAGTTTGGTATTTTAATTTATGAAACTGGGTATTTTAATTTACTCAAATGCAGTAAATTAAATTTAATCAATAATAATAATA
The DNA here is from genome assembly GCA_004024625.1 of Mellivora capensis. Classification (NCBI taxonomy): domain Eukaryota; kingdom Metazoa; phylum Chordata; class Mammalia; order Carnivora; family Mustelidae; genus Mellivora; species Mellivora capensis. The sequence continues at coordinate 35,585 of PISX010011067.1, read as the reverse complement.
TAAAAATAATAAATAAAATTTAATCAAATGGAGTCTGTAAGTTTGGTATTTTAATTTATGAAACTTGGTATTTTAATTTACTCAAATGGAAATGCTAGTGACCAAAATATCTGAAGATTATATGAGGGAGTGTTCTAAATTTCACATTCATATTCTGCATATAAGCCTTGATTTTTAATGTTTCATGCTTGGGGTGCCTGGATGGCTCAGTCGTTTGGGTGGCTGCCATCGGCTCCGGTCTTGGTCCCAGGGTCCTGGGATCCAGCCCCGCCTTGGCTCCCTGCTCAGTGGGGAGTCTATTTCTCCCTCTCCCTGCTGTTCTGCCTACTTGTGCTCTCTTTATCTCTGTCAAATAAAATCTTAAAAAAATGTATCATGCTTTTGCTGCTAATAACTAAAGCCAATAAGAAGAAAAATAACTTCATATATACAATGTATGGCAATATTTTACAAGCCTAACCCATCAGACATACATGTTGCTTTAGATACACATGTTTTAAATCAGCCAATTTTTTACAGTTAGACTCTGTGCATTGTAACGTTAAAGTTGATTTAGCAGTCAGTTTATTTTAATTTCATCTCTTAATTGCTCTTTGCCTAGGGGATAGTGATCCTAGAAGAATGTCAACTTCCAAAAGACATTTTGAAGAAACAAATACAATTTACTGACCAGGCGGCTTCATTAAATACTACAGGGAATCCCCAGATTCCCCAAGAAAGTCCAGATCCTTTACCAGAACAAGATTTTGAAATGTCACCAAGTAGCCCAACACTTCTTCTTCGCAATATAGAAAAGCAGGTAATATGACGGAAGAGTTAAGTTATGAGTGGCATGAAATGAGTTTTATTCAGTTTTATAAACTATTCAAATAAACCTGTGCCTCTGCTTGGGATATTCTTTATTAAGGTTTTCCATTTTACATTAAATGCAATTAAAATTTGTAGTATATGATGAGTCTCTCTTATAACATTGATATAATTAAGATTATTTAAATATATAAAATATTGGTACACAGCCATAGGATGAGAACTCATTTGTACTAGGATTAGAATATCTTTTTTCAAGCAAAATTATTCATCATTGGACTTTTTTTCATGAAGAAAGAACAGTGATACCATTTAATAGATCTGAATCTACTTATAGATTAATATATCTGATCAATTTATTGATAGAGATTTTTAGTGAAAGATCAGAATATGAATTCCTTCATTAAAAAAGTTCATGTAAATAAATGTCAAATAAGCCCCTAACAAATTATTTTGATTCTAAAGCTTTTCCTAATATTGAAATTCAATTACAGACGACTCCAGAAGCTTAGTTACTCTGTCCTCTATCTGTCCTTTGAAATCACACCATTTATTTTTATTTAGACTCTTGAACAAAGCTGGCTTTATAAGAGTTTGTTACCTTACAACCAATCTAAATCTGCTGAAATACACCTAGTTGGGATCACAGCTACATAGTTCTCTTGTTTCAGTGAGTAAGGTGGATTCATGCCTGCTCACATCTAATTTTTCTAGGTTTTTCTGACATGTATTGTGAAATAATTTAGTACCAGGGTACTACTGTTTTATTCCTGATAAGTCAAAGGATGGTGCAATACCTCTCACCCCGTATTTGTTAAATTTACAGTTGCCTAGAGTTTTTTTCTTAGTTGCATAATTGCACAAATTCATAATCAAAATACTTTTATGAATACTTTATAATCCAGAAAGTTCTTTTTAAATTATCTAGTGTTAAATCGGAATGCACTTTACCATGTAAGTGGTGTTTTAAATAGTGTTGATTATGTTCCCACGTCCCTCTCTTTTTACCACTCTTTGAGTTTGGCCCTAACTGTTTCACACTCCAGAAAAATGTATTTGCTTGGTCAGTCAGGTCTTCTGTTTTCTTTACCTGTAGGTCACTGCTTATCCTTTGGAGAGAGATTTTTTATATTCTTTCTTTCTCCTTGGTAGCAACAATTTGTTTTATTAGACCTGAGTTAACATCGGAACTGGCTAATTTCCAGGGTCCAGTGCAAAGTGAAATTACATAGCTCTTTGTTAAAAACAATTTTGAAGAGATTTAAGTCAGTGACAGCGGGGCATTAACCAATCATGGGATCCTTCTGAGGGCAGCCCTGTGCAACTGCTCAGGTTGCTTCCCCATGAAGTTGGCCCTAGGTATTAGGTTTATTTTTGTTCCCATTGCTGACAGGAGTGCCAGAGGCTTTGAAAGAGAAGGGAACCAGGACTTGTGAGAACAATGGCAATGGCTCTGGATATAGGAAGTGTAGAGCAAAAGGATAAGAAAGGGACAGCAGCAATCTCTTGTAGAGGTCATTACTAAATTGCCTATGAACAGGTCATTTGCTCTTGTAGCATATGCTAGTAATGTTTTTATAGGCCAATTAAAAACATTGTTTTCAAATACTTGCTGAAGAGGGTTGAGAATTAAGTGTAAGGGTTAGCAGGCTTGATATTACACATATTTTTCTTAAGATAACCTGTTGGTATATAACTGTTCACTGGTCTTAGTGGACCTTGAGTACATATCAAGTATTGGATGATTTGATTAAGTTAATTTTGTTAGGGGAATGTTTTGTTTACCAAACAAAATTTATTTATGTATCTCAAAAGCAATTAGAGAGTTGATAATTAAAATATAAAGGCACTGTTGAGTTATATAGTGGTATCAGTTTTAAAAAATAACACTGATTTATAGTATTGATGTAGACTTATATTATTAGATAGTGTATTTTGTTCAGAAATTAAAAGGTGACTTTCTTTTAGAACTTTAGATAATTTAAAAAAAGTTTCATATGGGTGTGTTTACATTTAAAACCTTGTTATCCAGTAGCTAGTAAGTGTTTTAACTTTCAAGTTTGATTAGTTTTTGCTTTCAAAATTTAAATTACTCCTCTCCTAATTTACTTTTTTCTCATTTTTACTCTGATTTTCTTATGCCAGACATGGACTCGGATATTTGAGGTTTTATTGGGCTGGATTGGTTGGTGGCTAGGCTGTTCTTCTGCACCAATTATTCACACATACCTAACCAGTTACCTCAGGGGGGTTAGAAGATTTTTAATGATATTTTTGGCAGTGGAACAATGAGGAGACTGTATCAGTGTTTCAGACTGAAAAATATGAGATACTTTATAAATTTCTTTGTATGACTAAACTAATGAGAGCTTACTAAGTATATTAAGAATCTATTTGTATTGATTTTGAAAATGATCTTTAATCTAAAAATGAGTAATCATTTTTAAAATGAAGTCATTAGGTATGTATTATTTTTCAAGAAAGTAAATGGTGAAAACATTTCAGGGTCTTTTTCAAGACTTTGAAGAATTCAAATATTAGATTTATTAATTATTATCTCATTATTTCTAATAGCATGTTATTTTCATATAAATGAAAATTTTAAAAATGATTATTTCATATACCCCTCTATTTTCTAATGGAATATCTTTCAATTAATAAAAATGGTGAAATAGGACTACATATTTTAAAAAACAAAATCATACATTATTAAGTGAGAAAACCAGGTCATAGAAAATTTATATGGCATGATTTAATTAAAACTCTGTGTGTGTGTGTGTGTAGGTGTATGTGTGTATATGCATTTTGTATGCACTCATGCTCGCATAGACTCAAGAAAACTTGGTCTAGAGGGATGGTTATATACTAAGATATTAGCAGTAGTATTTCTCTGTGTAATATGATTACACGTGATTTTCTTTTCCTTTTTTAAGCCTTTTAATACTTGCCCTTTTTTGTATAATAAACATAGACTATGTAATGCAAATAGTTGTCATTCTTTTGTAGAAACATACTGTTTCCAGTGATGAGGCCTATGTTTATTATAATTATTGTAGGTTATTGTTTTGAGAATAATTTTATAAATTTATTACTTATGTATTAAACTTAAATATACATAATATATTTATGTACAAATATATTTATGTACAAATATGTATATTTAAGTTTGGAATAAGGATCAAGGGAAATTTTGAGTACCTAAACAAACCTGATATTTTTGAGTTAGGAAAAATATTGAGAAACAGCGTGACATTGGATTCAAGCCTAAATCTGAATCCTAGCTCCATTTCTTACCAACTTTATAATCCTTATTCAAGCTGCTTAATCTTTTTTGGCTTCAATTTCCTCTGCTGTAATTGATTTTAATAATAGTAATATCAGTAGTTCTAATATTAACTACTTTGCAGGTTGGTTATAAAGATTAGAAATTATCTATGTTTAGTGCTTTGTGTAGTGCCTGGCATATAGTAGGCACTTAGTAAATTATAGCTATGATTTTATTGTTATTAACTTAGCTGCCTTAAAGAAAATATTATGTAGATGCTGTTAGCTAAATTCAAAGACGATAGGATGAATAGATAAAGGAACTGTAATAAAAACAGATATAGAAAAGGAAGAGTACTTTAAAATGTAGATTTATTTATAATAAGTGGAAAAATTAGTAGTGATATAAATAATCATTGTAGATTAAAATATTTACTAAAACATAAACATTTACTAACGGTGTGAGACCTAACTCAAATTTCTTGCTTAGCAGTAGTAAAAAGTTAATATTTTTCTTGCAGAGTGCACAGTTGACTGAGATCATCAACAGTTTGATTGCCCCTCTCAACTTGTCCCCAACTTCATCACCCCTATCCTCCAAATCTTGTAGCCATAAATGTCTGGCTAATGGCATTTCCAGGAGGTAGGTATCAGTGGGATAGTTTGGCTTCTAAATTTGGCTTTGTTTTGTTTTGTTTTGTTTGTTTATTTATTTATTTGATCTTTTACGTTGCTTTTTTCTTCTTCCTTAAGCACTGTTAGAGTACAATCAGTAGGTCGTGAATACATTTTTAGATATCATCAAACATATGTAATTAATGTAACTATAAACTTGAGAATGGGAAAAGAGTGTTTTCCAGGATATGAAATGTTTCTGAAAAAAGAAAAATAGTGATACCATTTGCTACAGAAGTATTGATTTTTTAACATACCTTCCATTTTGTACGTTTCATATTCTTTAGCTCCATATTGCTCTTTTAATACATTTTAAGAAAAAAAGACCCTAGATATAGCTTGGGCACAGAAGACTGGTAGATATCATCCATAAAATTCAACTTTAGTTTCACTTAATCATTTTGTATCTCAGCTTTTATAAGATAACATTTTTCTCTGAATATAATTATTATAGTAATTACTATAACCTTTAGCAATTTATCATATCAGTGAATACACACACACATATACATGGTATTCTAATTAGTTTATTTTTTATTTTAAAGATTCAGTTAGAATTAAAGATACTAACAGAATATATTTTTAAATTTTTTTCAAATAAAATTGTAATGTGGGCCTCTTTACCATGGAAGACTAATGTAATTTAGCAATGGGGAATATTTATAGTAATAATTATATGATTTATTGTTAAATTTTGTTTAATATAGCATGAAAGGAAAATTTATACCATGGCAAAAATTATGTTAAGTAGCTATCACATTCTTCATGAGATTAGTGGATATAAACTGAGTCCTAAAATAAATATACTGTTATTTGGGTTTTAGTTCTAATTTGTTATTTTGAAAATCTAATTTTTAAAACTTCCACTGTTTCATTTGTGCCGGGTCATTTATTCACAGTCTTTCACAGAAGAAGTTCTATTGGTTTTGTTTTACTGTTTATTGACTTTATATATTCATTCCTTGTATCACTGATGATTCACTTTGAAAGCAAAGATCCTCACATATTGTATAGGGCAACTCTGATATCTTCATTTAGGAGAACATATGCTAACTAAGAAAATCATAATTTAAAAAAAGTCATAAATTATAAGTTGAGCCCTTAAACACCATTAAATTAGTGTGGAAACATTGTGATTTGAGTCAAGCCCATTTTAGGTAACATTTTGTTTACCTAACCAGGCGTTACACACATATGTATGTGTGTATCTGTGTAGGTATATCATTTTAGTGTACTTGCCTAAATTTTTGGTTATTCGCACAGTACTTATTACATAACTATTTGCTGTATGTCCTATAGTCAAAGTACTAGGTTACAAAGATGGAGACAAATCTCCACTTTTAACTAGCCTGCAGTCTCATAGGTGAAATATAATTATTTAGAATGTATAATAATAAAGGAATTGTGTACAGTTATTTGAATATCTGATCTTATTAACTTTCATAGTTGAAAAGATACCCCATAAAGATCCATGCTTCCAAATGAAAGAGATGTTAACATTTGCTTTATTTACCTAACATGAACCTTTTTCAAATCTGTTTACTAGTAGTTCAGAGGTTCTTCTTGAAATCTACTAGTAATTGCCATCTTTCCTGATGTCAGGTATTTGTTCCTACAAATTAACTGGAAGGTTTATTTTTGAAAGTTTATAACGGGGTTAGGAGGGAAATGAGAAAAAAAATGTTTATAACAGGCTTGAAACCTAGTTAAATTCTTTGATAGATGAGATAAAAATTTGTTCTCCAACTTTTTGAAGTATTCTGATATGTGTTTTAATTAATTTTACTAATTTATTTATTTTTGGCAGTAATCAACATGTTTTCAGAATGCTTTTTATATAAATGAGTTCCTTTTGAAAAACATTTTTTTTCAAAAAGCATTTTCACACTTGTTTTCAAAATATATTTCTCTTGAAGAAAAGATTTAATTTTCTAGCATTTGCTAGAAAATGTAATATAGCTACCTTTCATCAAAGAGAAGGTGAGCAGGGTACCCAGGTGGTGCAGTCAGTTCAGCATCTGACTCTTGCTTTCAGCTCCAGTCATGATCCTCAGGGTCTTGAGGTAATGAGCTCAAGCCCTGCCCTCAGGCTCATTGCTAGGCATGGAGCATGCTTAAGATTTTCTCTCTCTCCCTCTGTTCAAACCCCCTCCCCCCAAAAAGGTGAGCAAATTTAGAATATTAGGGTTTTTGTTTAAAATATTTGATTTATCTTTAAGTTTAATAATTATTTTTTAAGTGCTTTGTTACCACAAACTGTGGGATACTCCTAGTTTCATTAAAATTTTTAAAAAAATTCTCTTTATGATAATATATACTATAATATACAAATCTATTTTTTAATTTTTTTTAAAGATTTTATTTATTTATTTGACAGACAGAGATCACAAGTAGGCAAGAGAGGCAGGCAGGGAGAGAGAGAGGAGGAAGCAGGCTCTCCGCAGAGCAGAGAGCCCGATGTGGGGCTCGATCCCAGGACCCTGGGATCATGACCTGAGCCGAAAGCAGAGGCTTTAACCCACTGAGCCACCCAGGCGCCCCTATACAAATCTATTTAACCAGGAACATAGAAACTGGAATATTTTGAAGATAAGAGAAGTAATAACTTTGAAGGAAACGTAGAAAATTTTGAGGATTTGTGGTGGTTGTGTCAGATGCTAAAAGGAGGTCTGAAAAATGTCTCTTGGTTTTGCCAGTTATAAATTGAGACCTTAGCACAAGCAGTGTAGTGGTATGATGGAGAGGAGGGATAGATTGGGCTGATAAGAGAACTGGAGATGAAGTAGAGAGAAGGAGTCAAGATTACACTTTAAAAGTTGCTGACTGTAAAGGCTATAATGAAATGGATATACAAGGTCAAGAAAGGGATTTTTCTTTTTAAAATAGAAGAAATGTAAGTATCTTTATTAAAATGAAGGGAAAGACCTAGAGATGGTAAATGAAATATATATCATAAAGTTATGGAGGGATTTTATATAAGGTGGAAATACACTTGTTCCTTTAGAGTGGCATGACAGAGGTTAAGATGGGTGTAGATAAAGTTGTTTATAAGTGGTTGTTGGCAAGTTAGGAGTGGGAAAGGAAGCTGTAGGAGTTAGATAAAGGTTTGGATAGACATTGACCAGTCAAACATTCCCTCTTCCCTTCATTTCCCTTCCTTTTCCTCCTTTTTTTTGGTAACATGAATAGCCTACCCCTGGAGAATGATGTTTTGTGGTTTCTAAGTTGTTGTTTTTTTTTTAAACCTCTTAACTATATTGCAAAAAGTGCTTAATTGATATTTGTAAAACTAAGAATTTTAAAGTATTCTCTAATTGAACTTTTTATAAAATAAACAAGTACCTAATAGTGAAATTCTGTAAGTTTAATAGATTATTTTACAGTACTCACATTTGAGAATATTACCATAGATTTTGAAAATTACATGGAAACACGATTTTATAGTAATAATGAAAAAGTTTTGGTTTAGAAATATCTGTACTGAAGGAAGGTGAAATTTATCTATTTATGAGCCTTTTGCTCCTGGGAGTAAAATGTTAAATGAGGCCTAATTTTATTTCTTATATCTTTGTGTTTTTCCAACATCGTTTTTATTTTTTTCTTCACATGTAATTATATATGAAGAAAACATCTTTAAGAATCAGAGGTTTTCAAGACTAAGGGCTTAGTTAATGTTATTCAAACTCAACCCTTAATCAGAAAACACTTTCTGAAGATGTCCCATTAAGCACATAAATACCGTTCATTTTATGTATTTAAGTAAAAGTGAAGGAAGGGAAATTAATCATTTGAATAAGAACTTTTAAAATCCTGATAAAATGTACATAATACAGAATTTACCGTTTTAACCATATTTATGTTTAGTGCATTAAGTACATTCACATTGTTATGCAACAGTCACATTCATGTTGTTGTGCAACAATCACCATCATCCATCTCCAGAACTGTTTTCATCTTCCTAAACTGAAACTCCATACCCATTAAACAATAAGGACCCATTCTTCCTTCTTTGCATTCCTTGGCAACCACCAATCCACTTTGTGTGTCTATGGATTTGACTACTCTAGGCATCTCCTATAACCAAAATCATACAATATTTGTCCTTTTGTGAATGGGTTATTTCACTTAGCATAATGTCATCAAGGTTCATCCATATTATAGCATGTATCAACATTCCCTTCTGAAGATTGACTAATATTCCATTCTATGTATAGACCACATTTTGTTTAGTCATTGATCCCTGGGTGAACATAGGAATAGCCACCTTTTGGCTATTGGGAATAATGCTGCTGTGAACATGAGTATACAAATATCTATTTGAATCCTTTTTTTTTCTTTTTGTTTGAGTCCTTGCTTTTAATTTTTTCGACATATGCCCAGAAGTGGAATTGCTGGATTGAATAAGAATATTTTATTTTTTATCTTGAAAATAAGAAATTAGTGAATATTAATGATATTTCTAAGCCAAAAGCTAAGAAAAAGCAAGAAACCAGAGAAGAGAGCAAAATGAAGCATCTGTGTTTGTCTGAGGCCAAATTCTGACAAAACTAAGTTGGGTTTTAATAGCTTTGTAGGAAAAGAAAGAGAAATCAAGCTAAATCAAAAATCAAATGAAGTTTTAATAGGTTGTGAGGTTAGAAGAGGATAAAGCTGAAATAAATCAAAATATTATCTATGGTAGGGAGATGAAATGAAATCCTCCTCCATGGGTGATAGCCTTAGAATAAATGTAAATCAGAAGGAAAACTGTTTCCCTTCCCCATGTAGGGCACCATGGGAAAGTTGCCTTGGTGCTGAGCAGAGCAGAACCAAAAGAAAACAAAACCTGTCTATCTTTGAGATAGCCTGACCATGGTGGGGACTTTCACATGGATTTTCAGTTCAAATTTGCAATAATGAGTCATCCAAGGAATCCCTAGTGTAAAATGGTTTTGGAATAGGTGATACTACAAGGTAGATGGCAGAGGCAAGTGTAGCTTCTCTCTGGAGGAAGGCATCATCTTTCTTAGCTCCAGGAAATTCTCAGGAATAGTTTTTCAAGGCAGTGATCAGCACACAGTCAAATATAATCAGATGTATGAGAGAGCAATAAGAGTAAGAATAAAAAGAAAATAATAGCAAAAAGAGATCACAAAGTTTTCAGATATTAGAATTATCAAACAATGATTATTTTTTTAAAATGGTGCTTAATTTGATTTTAGAAATAAAAGGTAGGCTTGAAAATATCTGCAGGGAAGAAACTGTAAAAGTTACATAGCATGTTTGAAAAAGGTCCAAATAAAATTTCTGAAAAATACTGACATTAAAAACTTAAGTGAGTTTGGCAACATTGACACAATTGAAGAGAGAACATGTAACATAGAAGCTAGATTAGAAGAAAAGTTCCAGATTCTAGGTAAAGAAATAAAACTATGGAAAATAAAGAAGAGTCATTTAAAAATTTGAGAACATACTTAGCAGGTCTAATATAAGACTTAACTGGAGATCTGAATGAAGCTAGACAATAGAACAGAAGCAATATTTGAAGAGAGATTGGCTGAAAAATTACCCGATCAGATAAAAGATGCCAAATTCAGGAAGTCAGACACAGATTCTTAAGCAGGACAAATAAAAAACTCCCTAGAAAGAGGAAATGGTTGGGCGGTGGGCGTGCTGGGTGGGGTGTTGGAACAAAGACAAATGGAACATCTAAAAAGCAATAGCAGTGGTGGAGAAGGAAGAAGACATCACCAGAACAGTTTGATTAACAGCTGACTTCTCAAGAGTAGTAATGGGAACCACAGTACAGTGGAATGGTATCTTCAGTGTGTTGAAAGGAAATAACTGCCTAGAAATTCTATACCCAGAGAAAACATCTTTAAAGTCTGTCTGTAGACAAATTAAAACTAAGGAGTAGGTCACTGGTAGACTCTAATTATAATGATAACCATAAAGGGTATGTTTCAAGCAATGGAAAGTGAGGATCCTAGATGAGTCATTTAAGATGCAAGAAGGAACTAAGGACAAATGAAATAGTAAATAATTATATGGATATATGTAAACAAATAGTAAAACATGTCTAGCGGGGTTATTAAAAAATAAACCCATGGCAATAATAGCACACATGTCAGGAGGAAGGTAAATGGTTTTAAATTGTTCTCAAGTCCTTTAGTTATTCAGGACACTGGTAAAAGTACTGATTGTGATTTAACTTTTTATCGTTCTATGCTAAATATGAAGAGGAGGTCCACATGGTGGGGAGGAAGCTTCATAGGTGCCAGTAATATTCCATTTCTTGGCCTGAGTGGTGATTATGGGACAGTGGAAGAGTAGAAGAAGCATTGCTTCATATTTACAAGTTAAACATCAGATAGACATTTTATGGACTTATTTATAGGTATCTTATATTTTACAATCAAAAAATTCAGAAAAATAGGGCTCAAATTATGTGCAAAAGGGTGAATAGAAAACACAGTGGCCACTACAGGTTTGGAAAAAAAAAATAAATGGCATTATTATCCTAAACCTGTGAGCAAAATTTGACTAGTTGCACACTGTTTAAATAATAATCATAGGACATCAAAATTTTAAGACAGGAAGAGGAATATAATTTGTTGAAAGGGAAACAATTCTTACTTCAACATGTTACTTTAAAATTTAGTGATAACGAATGACCTAGTTTTCAATATTAGAACCCTTGCCCTTTTCTTTATCTGTCAAATCTGTCTTAATCTAGGGTGTCTGTTCTTTTTCAATGAAAGCATTCATACGTGTGGGAAGCACATGAAGACTGGCTAAAGACAAGGACATATAGCTCTAGTGTAAAATGTCTCCTCTGATCTGAAAAGTACTCTTACATGAACTTGTGAATTTTTAGTTGCATACTTAGCTGAGATGTGTAGATCAGTACAAATGTCAGACCTAAAAATAGCAGTATAATAGTAGGAAGTTACAGAATATAGATACAGATAAAAGGTATATTTAAGTGATAGGAAATTTGGTAATTTGCTGTGATAAAGGATATATATTTACCTTATAGTTCTTGTCATTGTGGTATCTAAATATTTATATTCTTTGCTCCAAAATTTTATCAAGTCTTTTTTTTTTTTAAGATTGTATTTCTTTATTTGACAGAGATCACAAACAGGCAGAAGAGCATGCAGAGAGAGACAGAGGGGGAAGCAGGCTCCTCGCTGAGGAGAGAGCCCAATGCGGGGCTTGATCCCAGGACCCTGGGATCAGGACCTGAGCTGAAGGCAGAGGCTTTAACCCACTGAGCCACCCAGGTGCCCCAAAATTTTACCAAGTCTTAACCAACATTTGGCAATTACTCAGTTTCCACTCTTACTCAATTTTTACAATCATACTTTTTTTTTTTTTTAAAGATATTATTTATTTATTTGAGAGAGAGGCAGTGAGAGAGCATGAGCGAGGAGAAGGTCAGAGGGAGAAGCAGACTCCCCGTGGAGCTGGGAGCCTGATGCGGGACTCGATCCCGGGTCTCCGGGATCATGACCTGAGCTGAAGGCAGTCGTCCAACCAACTGAGCCACCCAGGCGTCCCACAATCATACTTTCTTAAAAAGTACATGTTAGTCTGTTAAAATGTAGTATGCCACAAAACAGATCATTGAGAGTTAAATGTATGTCTTATAGTAAACATATCAGATATTGAGAGTAGTATATGATTACATGAGAAGTAAATAAGACAGTATATACAGAACTCTTATAACAATGCCTGGCATATAAGAAACAGCCTAATAATGTTAACCACTGATATTTTTATGTAAGGACATACTATGTATGTTAAAACTGTATATTTTAACTATGTATATTAAAATTGTAGGCATTCTCATTTCTTTCATTTTATGGCATTATACTAGTTACTGATTTAGAACTATTCTTACTTTAAAAAAAAAAAAAAGTGCTTCCAAATGGCCTGAGTTATGATGAGGATTTTAAGGGATGCCTGGGTGGCTCAGTCAGTTAAGCGTCTGCCATTGGCACAGGTCATGATCCTGGGGTCCTGGGACCAGTCCCACACTGGGCTTATTTTTTAGTGGGGACCCTGCTTCTCCTTCTGCCTGCTGCTCCCCTATTTGTGTGCTTTCTCTATCTCTCTCTGACAAATAAATAAAATCTTTATTAAAAAATGGTAAGGATTGTAAGGCCTATGTAGGGCCAGCTATTACTGAACATTCATTACATAGGCTCAGGGAATCAGAGATACCACCTCTTTCTCCATCATATCTCTTGGGGAAATATAAAGTTGCTGTCCTGACTTTGGTCTGCCTAATTTGGTAAGGGACCCTGTAATTAAACCAATTACTTGAAAATTCAGGGTAAACACAGTGTTGGGTTTTATTCTCAAATTATATAAAGTATCTCCTCACAAGACTATCTGGGGACATTTAATCCCCCCCATTGTAACTTGTATTCATTTTCAATCAATTATAGTGTTTTTTATGATTTACTGGTTTTGAGATAACTTGTGGTTATGCATATAGCATTTACATTTTATATATTCTTTTTGTTTTAGACATTTTGTGACCTTGGGCAAGTCATTTAATCTCTTCACATCTTATTTATCTTTAAATTTACTGGGACACAAATATTTATAAAGTAGCTTCTAGTACTAATATTCTTCAATTAATGTTTATTTTTGAGGAATTCCTTTTTTTTAAACAAGTGAACAATAAAAACAAAGATTTCAAAACAGCTTAAAATGTATCTTTTTGTCACATGACTTGTGTTTCTCTTTGGATGTAGTCATTTTATGTTAGTTCAAATCAAGAGATTTAGTGAATAGAGAAAAATTACTTTATTCAACAGGTCTTAGTAACATTATAGCATAATCTAGAGGTTATTATGAAGGAGGTATTTAAGACAGTATGAGGAATGGGGATTCTAGTCAAGTGCTAGAAACTTTCATATAAACCAAGAATTGTTTAAGAAAATTTATTACATATTGCCTTTCTTGGATGATACTGAAGTTAATTAAATTTTTCTTTGATTACTCAGGCTCATGACTGGCCACATCCTCAGGGAGTGTGGAGATTAGTAGCTGTATATCTGTAAAATAACTTACTTGATAGTAAATATCTACTGAGTAGCCTCAGTGTGCTAGATATTGGATTGGGCAGTAAGGATGCATGTTGAACAAAAACACATGTGGTCTCTGTACTCAAGGTATAAAGTGTGGGTGGGAAAAAATGACATCAACCAAATAATCATAGAAATAAATGCATAATTTTAAACCCTGATCAAGTGCTATGAGAAAACTCATTGTTAAGAATATTCCTTTGGGGGGTGCCTGGGTGGTGCAGTCAGTTAAGTGTCCGACTTTTGGTTTCAGCTCAGGTCATGATCTCAAGTCCTGATTTCAGGGTCATGGGATCAAGCCCCATGTTGGGCTCTGCAGCTCAGTGCCGAGTTGGCTTGAAACTCTCTCCCTTTCCCTCTGCCCCTGCCCCCCATTTTCTCTCTCAGATAAACCTTAAAAAAAGATGGGGTGCCTGGGTGGCTCAGCTTGTTGAACGTCTAACTTTTGATTTCAGCTTAGGTAATGGCCTTAGGGTCATGGCATCAAGCCTTGTGAAATTCTCTCCCTCTCCTCCTCCCCTGCTCATGCATATGCTCACACAATCTCCCTCTCTCTCAAATAAAATAAACATAAAAAAAATAATAACATCCCTTTGGGTGGTGCCTTGGTGGCTTGGTATGTTAAGCATCCAACTCTTGATTTTGGCTCAGGTCGTGATTTCAGGGTCATGAGATTGAGCCCCATGTCAGGCTCTGAGCTGGGCATGGGGCCCTTCATAAGATTCTCTCTTCCTCTTCTCTCCTGCCCATCCCTGTTTGCGAGCATGCTCTTTCTCAAAAAAAAAAAAAAAAAATCAAAAATATCCCTTTGGAATCAGACAAATCTGAGATCAGTCCCAACTCTGAGCCAACTTTGGTAGCATTGTATTCTTGGGCAGCTTTCTAAATCACAGTTCAGATGAAACAAAACAGTCTGCTTTCTGGATTGTTGTAAGGATCAAATGAAATAACAAGTGTGAGAGTATTTCATTTTGTTTTAACTTGTTCATTTTCTGTCTTCCTGGATGAGAATATAAGCTCCATGAGAGCAGGAACTTTTTTAGTCTGACTTATTAACTGCTCATTTCCTAGCATCTAGATCAGTGAGTGTCACATTATGGGCATGAGTAGATATTTGTTGAATGAATGAAATGTCTTTTAAGATTTCTTGCAGGTAATCAGCATTCCACAAAAAAATATTTTGTACTCATTTCTCTTTTCTCCCCATAGTCAGATTGATATTTTCAGCATTGCTCTCATGGCTATCTCCTGCAGTTCTGCTTTGTCTCATCTAATTTATTGATGGACTAGAAAATCAGGTAACAAAAGCGGTAGAAATATTTGTATTATAATAAGAGACATTCTCTAATAAGAAAGAAGTCCTCTCCTAACAGTAACAAGAGTGAACTTTTGTGTATGAACAGTGAGGTTTTGGGTTATTTGAAAGGATTTTGTGATTTCATCCATATTCTGTGTACTTGGGATTGCCAGATAAGTAATCTCAGAGGTGAAGTATTACAGTTCTTCTAACAAAGGGTACTTATTCTAGCTTTATTATTATATCATAATTTTTGTGTATAATTAGGTTGAAGAATTTTAAGGTTTTAATATTTAAAGGTTGGCCACCTATTCTGTATATTAATTTTTAGGGGATCACATAAAGTTTATTGTTGGATATAATTTAAAAAAATCTTTAAAAAGTTAAAAAAGTTTTTTAAAAAGTTCATTTTTATAATATCCTAATGAACTGTTCTCTCACAATGTCTAAAGTAAATTCACCTGGTTAATTATTTTCCAGGCTACCTATTTGCCCACTTGTTATTCATTGATTCCCAACCCCCACCTCTTGTTTAATGGCAGTATCTCCCAGAAGTTAGAATTGTTTTTTTTTAGCTTTATTAATCTTGGCAGCAGGATCTAAGATGAATCACCAGGAACTGAGCAACTGACAAGATTGAGTCTTCAAACAAATGAAGCATTATATTTTATCATCAATAGAGATATTAGTTTTTAGATCTTGTACTCTAAAATAAGATAAAATGTTGTAAATGGATCCTTGCTTACCCCATGGGGTATTATATCAGAAAAAGTGAATTTGTATTTGAAGTAATATCTAGATTTTTATTATTGTTGTTGTTTCTTTTTGCCTTAATGAGACCCAGAACATGATACAAAATTAAATTCCAATGAATCATTGCCATGCTATTTATTTTCACTAATGATAATTATCTCTTGAAGTGCAACCATTCTTTCTAATTGGATATCATAATTGAAAAACTGCAGTTACGCTGGCAAACTAATTACATAGAAAGTAATTCTTTCATCCTTACAATATTTTCAATAGTCACTTCTCAGAAGAAAACACTGTTAGCTGCATATTCTAGGCTGAAATTTTCAATATAATTTTGGGTTCATTTGAATGACATTAATTATCTGGTGTTTTTATCTCTGGCTCTTAAATTCTTAAGCTCTTAAGTTTTTTTATTTTTATGTAATCTTTACACCCAACATGGGGCTCAAATTTACAATCCTGACATCAAGAGTTGCATGCTCTACTGAATGAGCTAGCCAGGTGCTCTTCAAGTGATACTTTTCAAAGCATTAGGCAAAGAGACTAGAACACCAATAATGGCAGTTATATTTTTCTGAGAATTGAGACATGAAAGTTTGTCAAACATTTCTAGCTAATCTATAGTTTGGGAGATAAAATTCAGATTCTTCAATATAATCTCTGAGCTGTTTTTGTCACATATAATTTGTTTGAAAGTTTGAAATGGAGACTTTCTGTTTTACTAATTACTGTTTTTCATTTTAAAGTAAAATTTCGAGAGAGATAAAATAGCAGTTAGCACTATAATAATCTGTTTTTTTTCTCTACCTTTTATTATATAAAACTTTGACATATAGAAAACATAGTAAAGTGAATTCACATATTCCCAGCTTTAAGAATTCCCAAGATTTTGGGGGTACCTAGTCTGTAGAGCATACGACTCCCAATCTTGGGGATGTGGGTTCCAGCCCCACATTGGGGGTAGAGTTTATTTGGAGAAAAAAAAAAAGAAGATAAGAATTCCCAAGATTTTCCCAATTCATTTCAACTATTTCCCTTCCTGACACATTGTTTTTTATGGACTTTTAAAAAGCAGATTGTACTGATTGTTACTTTAACTTTAAATACTTTTAAATACTTCTGTATATTTCTTTGATCAGCTTTTTTTTTTTTAAACATGCCCACTTTGGTATTATCATCTGCTTCTTACTTTTATATTATTAGCCATAATTTGTTGCTGTCACGAAATTCTCTATTCATATTCAGGTTTCCCCAGTTGTCTGAAAATTATCTTTTTATGGGTAATAAAATATGGCTTTTAAATCAGGATCCAAACAAAATCCATATTATTACATTTGGTAATTATGTCTCATAAGTATCTTACTCTGATACTAATCATTACTAGTATATGATTACTCTGATACTAGTTATTACTTACTCTGATATTAGTCATTTAAAAATCTATTGGAAGTCCCTAATACAGGGGCACCTGATTATCACAATTGGTAGGGCATGTGACTTTTGAGTTCAAGCCCCACATTGGGTATAGAGATTACTTAAAAATCTTAAAAAAATAAGTCCCTAATACAAAAAATTTTTTAAAAGACTGATTTTCAGATGACATTTTTTGTTTAGAAAAACAGTACAAGCTCATTGTAGGAAAATTGGAAAACTCACAAAATACTAAAAAGAAAGTAGAAATCATATTGCTCAGAGTATGTTTATTTTCTATCACATATATTATTTTCATAGTTGAGATATATTAGAAGCAATTTTAGATCTTATTTTGATATATCTTTGATATATAAAGATTTATAGATATATCCTTAATTCTTACAATAAAGGGACTGGTAATTTGAGTAAGGGGTATAGTTCTTCTCCTTAATACCTAAAGTAGGGGAAATGGCCTGGTAAATATATGGTTTTCTCTGTACCAGATAATGCCTGTTATCGTGATCCATTGGTCCTTTGAGAGAGTTGTTTTACTTTTGACATTTGGAGGACAAGTAATGCCCATAGAAGACCATTTTAGTAAGTTTATATAAGCCCTATTTTAGGTAAATTCTTTAAAATGTTTTTAAAATGGCAGAGGTTAATGCATTCCTAAATGTCATTGAGTTATCTGAGTATGTGATGCATTCATTTTTCCAAAAACTATCAAGAGAAAACAAGATAGTAAATTCAATTATTAGCAGGATGTTTGACATCAGGGAAATTTGGAAAAAGTTCTTGCTATAGATTGAATTCATCAAAGAACAACGGATGAAAAGGAGAGAATTGAGATAGAAATTACTAATCATACAAAAACACTGATTTTTAGGTGTGTAGTTTTATAGATATATTAGATTCCTAGGGTGGTTGTAACAAATCACCACTGAATGGCTTAAAATAACAGATACTTACTCTTTCACAGTTCTGTAGGCTAGAATTTAAAAATCAAGGTGTTAGGGCCATGTTCTCAATGAAGGTTCTAGGGAAGAATCATTTCTTGCCTGGCTTCTCCTGGTTGCTGGCAGTCCTTGGTGTTCCTTGGCTTGTAGCCCATCTCTCCAGTCTCCACCTCTTTATCCATGTGGCATTATTCCCTGGGTGCGTCTCTTCTTTGTCTCCTTTTATAAGGACATCAGTGAGTGGATTTAGTGTCTGCTCTAATCCTCTATGAACTCATTTGACCTAATTACATTTGCAAAGACTGTATTTCCAAATAAGGTCACACTGTGAGGTTCTGGATGGGTGTAACTTTTGTGAGGGCACTCTTCAACCCAGGACAGTGGGTATGGGTATTTTGTATGTGAATATATGGGAACTGGGGGTTAGAAGTGGAGATAAAAGAATCTTTTTGAGAATGTACATTCTAATTCTCCATTATTGATTTGTACTTTTTGTAATTTTATTTTATTTATTTTTTTAAGTAGGCTCCATGCCCAGCGTGGAGCCTTATGGGGGCTTGAACTCACTACCCTGAGATCTAGACCTAAATTTATCAGGAGTGGAACACTTAACTGACTGAGCCACCCAGGCACCCCTCTACTCTTTAAAAAGTTTATTTAAGGGACTCCTGGGTGGCTTAGTTGGTTGGCGGCTGCCTTCAGCTCAGGTCATGATCCCAGCGTCCTGGGATCGAGTCCCACATCAGGCTCCTTGCTCAGCAGGGAGCCTGCTTCTCCCTCTGCCTCTGCCTGCCACTCTGTCTGCCTGTGCTCACTCTCTCTCTCTCCCTCTCTCTCTGACAAATAAATAAATAAAAAAGTTTATTTAATATGAGAATGGGTAAATATGGGAGAAATATTGAAAACTACTATCCTTAAACAGTATTTTAAAATAATACATTAAAAATTTATGTTCTGCTCTTCTTGAGAACAAAAGATCAATCTCATAAAGTCTTTTTTATGTTTTTATGGTTCTAGCATTCTGAATTTACAACCAAGCCCCAAAGTTTCTTATTTACTAAAAATTTTTGAGCGCAGCATTATAAGGTTATTATAATATTCCAATATTCCTGTCCTTCTAAGAGGAGGACTCTTCTAAATTTGGTTTAGGCAAAAGGTTATTAAATATTTGAATAATTTACTGTGAAAAACTCTAGATTGTCTTTCACTAGGTTTGTGAAAGAAAGAAAAGAAATATCAAAATTAAACTGTTATTCCACATCCTCTACCATTAATACTGCCACTGAGATAACACCAAAAAATAGCTAATCCATGCCCCCATATATTCATATTTTTAGATTGTTTTATTTATTAATATAAGTACATGATGTTTGCAGGAATTGATTTTGGTAGTGACTTACAGTAGAATATCTGGTAAATGAAAACTTTTGGGACTTTGGTTCCTATAGTAATTGAGAATATAGGACTGTATGGTAAAAAAAATTCACTTGAAGTTTTTCACTCATACTCTGTAGCAGCAAATTGAATGCTTGTTATCATCCATAAATATCTTAACTGCTAGGATTTTCTAGGATTGTAATAGAAAACCAGTTATTTCAGAAAGTCATTAAATAACTGTTAGAGAAAGTAAATAGTGTTAATATAAAGTATGAACTCAGAACTTTTAATTTTTTTAGATAAAGCTCTCAGTTGTTTGCACTTTTTAGATTAGAAGAAATTTTTAGACTTGATTGATGCCCTTTTACAAATCAGAACATCTTATAGTTCTTATCTCCTTATTCTAAATTTATGACAGACATACTTGACTATAAAATAAGATAAGATACATCATATCTTACTACCAAAAACTACATTTTGTAAACCAGATTTAGAGATATAGAATGAAATGCAAGGCCCTATCAATATATATATATATTAGATATATATATATATATATATCTAATCTTTCTAAAAGCTCTTTTGTAGTCTTCTGTTTAGAACCTCTTTTGGTTTTTAGGTTATTTAAAAGGTTTAATGTTTACTCATTCACTAAACTAATTATATAGGTATAATGTGTTTTATACAGGCACTATACAAAGCACAGAACTGGAATGATAAACCTGCCAATATATATATATGTGTGTATTTCTCTATTCATTCAACAAATATTTATTGAGCATCTGCTGTATGCAAGGTGCAGTATCAGGAATTTCTTGATACAAGGGTGAACAAAACAGATACAGTCCCTGCACTACTTACAGTCTAGAAAGACTTTAATTAATCAGATAATCATACAGATGATATACAGATATCATACAGGGAGTACAAAATTATCACTATGAAAAATGCTTTGAAGGACAGATGAACAGTGCTATCAGAGCTCAAAAGGGGATTTGACCTAGTCTTTGGGAAGATGAAACAAGGGCTGAAAGACTCTAAGAAACTGACTTTTGAACTGAGAGCCAAATGATTATTGGAAATTAAGTAGTTGAAGGAGGATGTGAGAAGTAAAGCAGAGATAACATATAATAGGTCTTGTACTGTAGAGAGTGTGAATTACTTGAAATGAAAGGAGGTGGTATGGCTAGAACACAGGGAGCAGGGAGGACTGCGATGCAAGATAGTCAGGAGACTGATGGCAGGTGCCAGGCCAGTCAGGGCCTTTTAAACTGAAGTCTTTTTCTCCAGAGTAATAGGAAGGCTTTGAGAAATGGTAAACAGTATAGGGATGGGACGAAAGGGAATGGAAAGGTAATATTTGTTTTCCCAAAAGATTGGTAATAGAAGGAAATGAAGGGGGGAAAGTGTGGATGAGAGAGACCAGTTAGAGGCTCTTGGAGTATTCCTGGACAAAAAGAGCTTGAATTAGGGGAGTGATTGTGGAAATGGAGAAAGATGTAAACCAATCATCACTGTTCTCCTCCCCTCAATTATTTAATTCATTTTAAAGCCAAATTATGGGGTGCGTGGGTGGCTCAGGCATTAAGTGTCTGCCTTCGGCTCAGGTCATGATCCCAGGGTCCTGGGATTGAGCCCCACATCGAGCTCCCCACTCAGCTGGAAGCCTGCTTCTTCCTCTCCCACTCCACCTGCTTGTGTTCCTTCTCTCGCTGTGTCTCTGTCAAATGAATAAAATCTTAAAAAAAAAAAAAAGAAACTTGAAAATACAACATTCAGTGAACAAATGGCACATTTTCTTTTTATCTTTAACCCAACCTATAAGCCTCTAGACAATTCAAAAGCTGTGTCCTGTCAGTCAATAAAGAGATGGTGGCTCATTTTCTTTAGGGCTAACTCTTCTGTGGGGAGGGGAATAAGGTCTCATTAGCAACTAAAGAATTACAGAGGGCAGAGTTAAACTGTGCTTTAGAGTTAACTCCTGGAATTAAAAAAGCTCTTCATTTTCTCTAGATGCTATGGAAGCAATGTCTCTTGCCTAAAGATGTTTTTAACTTGCCAGGAGAACCTCTTTTTGTACTGGATCTACTCCTATCTTCCTGGATTCTAGCATCCTGACTTGACTTCTTATATCATCCACCTTTTGAAAACTGTCTTCTACCTGACCTAACTTCTCTGCCAACCACCTACCCCACCCAGTGCCTCATTTGATAGTGTCTATCATCTGTGCCTTCTGCTCATGCTTGACATGATAGCCCAACTCCTTGGCTGTTTCTCAAGAGCAGACTGTTACTTAGCACTGATACACTTATTACAGAAAATAACGTCTAGGACATGAGATTGGACCTGTTAATTTGAGAGTAGTGTTGTATTAAACCTTTCTTAGATCTTTAGAATGTTTACTAACTGGGACTTAAGACTCTTTTGACTAGGGTTCTCTGAAGACTAAAGTTAAGATTTTAGGGTGTCTGGGGGGTTCATTCGGTTAAGTGTCTGCCTTCGACTCAGGTCATGATCCCAGGGTACTGGGATCCACCCAAGTCTGGCTCCCTGCTCAGTGGGGAGCCTGCTTCTCCTTCTCCCTCTGCTTGATCCCCCCAGCTTGTGCTCTCTCTCTGAAATAATAAAGTCTTAAAAAATACAAAGTTAAGATCTTAAAATGAAATAGTTAATTGTCACCTCTTTCCCCCTATACTGGTGTGGCCAGTAGTACATACTCAAGTACTTGTTGGGTGTATTATAGTCACCAAATTCCGTATTTAATTCTCTTTGGTGTTACCAACAAAAGCCATTCAGGTGCCTTTATTTCTGATTTCTTATTACTATGTAAAGCACTCTTAAGTTACTTTCTTTATCCACAAGCTAGCAGAATATTTTATAGCAGCCATAAATATGATTTGAAACTAGTGATACTGCTATAGAAAAACCAGATCTTATATTTACTGTTAAACACCAATTCTACTTAAGTCAAATAACTTACTTAGAATGTGTTTATTAGCAATACAACATATGGCAGATTCACTTGTTGATATTAAAATACTAAATTGACTAGTTTCTGTCTATATAAATAAGGTTGAAATCGGTACATTGTATGTAGTGCCTGAAAAACTTAATTATTTTATATATAGTATACTGGTATAAATGAAATGAAATTTATGTGGCACTGAGCATTAACTTCCTTCTGATATTCTGATTTTTAAAAAAATATTTAAATATGCTTAAAAATTAATATGAAGAATGTTGATGACATTAATGTGCTTATTTTTGTATATAGTTTGTGTAATCTATTTCACTATTTTATAGTTGTGGCTTCTATATCATCAGAACTTTAAAAAAATTCCTAAAACAAAGTAGGATTGTATCTTTGTTTCAGAATTTACTGAAATGGTATGTAGTATTTATTTCAGAGCAACTAATGATACAGTATGGGATTTTAGCCTTTTGTAAACCTATAATCTTACATAGTTTCATCCATATGCAAAAAGAATATGATGTAGATAGTTATAGCACTGAACAACAGGCATGAATTATTGATTTACAGTGAACATGTACATCGTACCAGTGAACCCATATGAACATTTCTGACCTATGGGATATTTGTTTTACAGGAGGAAATAGAAGTAGAAATTATTTTTACAACTTGAATATATAAATCCCCGTTAATACCAATTCTTTTTCCAATTGTTACCACAAAATTGGCTAAAATTAATACTCTTCTGTCATAATAGATCAAGGCAATTTACATTTAGTTTTCTTTGTCTTTTTTGTTTGTTTGTTTTGTTTTGTTTTATTCTCTCCATTCCCCAATTACTTCATGGCATTTCAGTGCTTCAGAGAATTTAGATGAGCTCTCTTCCTCCAGTAGCTGGTTACTTAACCAGAAGCACAATAAGAAAAGGAGAAAAGACAGGACAAGATTGAAATCTCCATCCTTGACTATCATGAGTACAGCTGCTCGAACAAGGCCACTTCAGAGTTTCCACAAACGAAAACTCTACCGATTGAGCCCTACTTTTTATTGGACTCCACAGGTAAGGCTGCCTATGGGAAAACGTGAACAAAGATTTTGTCATCAATGTATTTCACATACAAGAGGATACGGATTGTACATGATTGTTTAGAATATTTACATCTAGAAACCTTTAAATATATAGTTTATAAGACATAGCTATTGACAATATATAAGTGGAATTTAATAAATTTTTTAACATGGCAGTGTATTAAAATTCTCACATCTCCATTTTTTAAAAATACCTTTTATGCTTAAACTAATTTGGAGGAAAATTACATATCATGGTGGTTTAAAATTTAGCTAGTAAGGGTAATAAGTAAAACTCAAGTGTACTACATATTTGTCTTTTGCTTAGTAAAAAAAAAGTAAAAATCTGCATAGCTGACAGTTATTTTGTAGGAAATGGCATCACTCTCCTTTTTAGGTTTGGTATTTGTTAATCCTGGAGAGCATGTCTTTTCCTTTGTCTGGAATATAAGCAATGCGATTTTATATATCCATGCTGATACTTTGTACAATTAAAGTGTACTTCATTAAAAATGTGCATTTTAACAATGAATTCTGTTACACTGAAAAGAAATAAAAAACAAAACAAAACAAAAAAAGTGCATTTAAAAAAGCATATTTTTCATTTGTTAGCAGAATGTTAAAGGTACATCTTTCAATACATACCTAAAACTGTGATAAAGGTCAGCATGAATTAACTTTAGTTTTGGTTATATGATGTGCTTTTTAGGAAAGTTTCTTAATGGGAAAATATTTTTATTTAAAGTTTTTACATACAAAGTCATATTTTGTTTAATGATTTTTATTTAAATATGTTATACAAACTAGATAAATAATATTTTTTGAAATTGAGTGTGTAATTTCATAATTATACATAGAATTGCTTATTGAAAATATTGAACATATGAATATGCCATAATAGTCTGACTGGAAGGAATTTGCTTGAGTAATTTAGGGGATTTGTTAGATGTTACTAGAATATATTCTCTGAGATTGTAAAGATTGACCTTTATTCATCAAACAAAGGAAGAAATGAGTGTGAGATTATTGTTACTAGGAGACCATATACTTTATCATATTCCACTCATTGAGCTAAGCATTTTCAGTACATTATTTTGTTATTATCTCAAAATGTAACTGTGAGATGTTGTTAATTCCCCTTTAGATGCAGAAATTGAGGTGTAGAGACATTAAGTAACTTGCCCAAGGTCACACAGCCAGTAAGCAAAATGTCTGTTTCCAAATACCATGTTCTTAACTGGTTGTATTGATAATGACAAAAATAAACCAAACCTTTTTTGTTTTTGAAATCAGTTAAGACAGTATATTTGTGGGTAGGGGAAGGGGCCTATCTGGTTAGAGGTATTAAGAAATGAATCATAAAATAAGGGTTTTGAAAGATAAACAGACTTTTGAAAGGTTATGGGAGTTAGAGAAAGTATTTTAAGTAAATAGGAATAGAGATAAAAAAAATGATGGAAGAACAGATGCCCCACCTCCAACTTATCCTCCAAATTGTGAGGATATTCAGTTGCCAGTTATTTACCTTTCTAAACTTAATAAATGTCCTTTCTCTCGGGAAGCCTTCCTTGACATCCTCACTATAGGATATTAATATAGCACCTTGTTATAAAAATAAGCCATTATTTTAGTATAATCATTTATTTTTCTGTTTTCTCATTACATTGTAAATTCTTAGAGAATAGGGACTATGTATTTCTGAACCTACAGAGCTTTGAACAGTAACTGTCCCAATAGTATATGCTCAATAAGTAATTTTTTGATGTATGAAAGAATTAATGTAGTGGACACAGGAAGATATTTAAAAGGTAATGGAGAGTGAGAACTTAAAAGTTCACTTTGTGAAATTCACTTTGTGAAAAGGTCTATAACAGTAAGTAATGTCTAATAGAATTTTCTTGTAATGTTGGAAATGTTCCATAAATAACTGTGCTGTCTAATATGGCGGTAACAAAATACATGTAGCTGTTTAGCACATGAAATGTGGCTAGTGCAACTGAGGGACTGAAATTTCTATTTTATTAATTTTGATTTAAATAGCTACATACGGATAATGGCTACCATACTTGATATGACCAGTCTAGATTCATACTACCCTCACAGCAGTGAGTACATAATGGCACTCATTCTTGATTTCTAATACCATTCCCAGCTGAAAGGAAACAGGTCTTTGGAGAAATGAGTGATCTCCAGATGTGGGGAAGAGAGGGTATAAGATGAGCTTGGAATATCTCAATGTTACCAGAAAGCAAGGAATTGTTAAAAAAAAAAAAAAAGATGGGAATGTCAAAAGAACTGAGAAGCTAGTTTGAAGATGCTACCATTGGCCAAATTTAGGGGTATTTTGAACATCCAAATAAGTAAGGACAGTAATGAACCATTGAAAAAATAGGAAACCATGCATCCATACTGCTGACACTCAAACTGATTGATAGATAAAAAGGAGAAAGGGAGAACTTTCCCATATAGTAGAATGCTGATTAATAAATATGGAGTGAACACAACTACAGAATTATTGCAGTGATCATTGTAAAGGCTGATTGGGAAAGAATCATCAATAGATGATCAAGACTAACTTGGGTCATGAGAAGAAGGATACAGTTTTAGTATGCAGTATTTTGGCCAGGGATGCATGGCTTGAATTTAATTATAAGGAAATATCAGACAAAGCCAAAACCAGCAACATGTTATTAAGAAACAGTGAAAAGTGGCCTGTATTCTTTAAAAAGAAAAAGTCAGGGGCGCCTGGGTGGCTCAGTGGGTTGAAGCCTCTGTCTTTGGCTCGGGTCATGATCCCAGGGTCCTGGGATCGAGCCCCACATCGGGCTCTTTGCTTAGCGGGGAGCCTGCTTCCTCCTCTCTCTCTGCCTGCCTCTCTGCCTACTTGTGGTCTCTGTCAAGTGAATAAATAAAATCTAAAAAAAAATGAAAAAGTCAGTGTCATGAAAGTCAAGAATGACTGAGAAAGATTGAAAGAGACTTTAAAAAGATACCTGACAATTAGATGAATATTTGATCCAGATCAGAATTCTTTTGCGGGGAGAGGGGATTCTTGGGACAATTGAGAAAACTATGCCTTTGGTGATAGATTATATAAAAGTATTGTTCAGTTTCTTAAATGTGATAACTGTTTTGCCATTATGTAAGAAAATATCCTTGTTTTAGGAAGTATACATTGAAACATTATGAGGTAAAGGCATCTGTTTTATTTATTTATTTTTAAAGATTTATTATTTTAGAGAGAGGAAGAAGGAAAGTGCAGGGGTGGGGAGGGGTGGAGGGAGAGAGAGAAAGAATCTTAAGCAGACTATGGGCTGAATGCAGAGCCTGGCAGTACAGGGCTTGATCTCACGACCCTGAGATCACAACCTGAGCTGAAACCAAGAGTCAGATGCTTAACTGACTGAGCCACCCAAGTGCCTCTAAGGCACGCATTTTATGTAATAAATTAATTCCTATGCATGTACCATGGTACTAGTTATATAGCATCCTTGGTAGAATTGAGAAAATAATAATTTATTTTCTATAACACTTAATTCTCTAGCAGAGTACTGGCTGAGAAAAGCTTCTATAAAGGCAATGGAGAAGTTGGAGTTATGCTGCAATGTAGCATCTAGTAATTAGCTGATCATCACTCTCATTGCAATAAGTATATGTGTGAATTGCAGGGAAAAAATCATCATACTAGTAAAGAATTTAGCAAGACTTCTGGTTTCAGCTCCAACACATAAAGAGCCTGGAAGTCATCACTTCTAGCCTTAGAAGTGATGAATAAGAATAAGAAAAAGTGAACAAGCTGAAAATCAGTGCTTTTCATGGACCCATCAAAGAAATGAGGCTACAGTACAAACTGCTACCCTGAATTATGGAGAGGAAACTAACTCCAGAGAGCCACAGCCAAGATGTGCTTACCTGGAGCAGAAGCCACAGCAACCATACATTAGTTGGTAGGAACATCTAACTGGTACTATGAATTACTGGAGGCTGAGTATGGGTTAGACTAGCTTGAGAGTGAAAAACTCCTGGGGACTGTAGTTTTAAAAGTCCCTCCACACCTTCATGGACTTTACCTCTAGGTAAAACCATTAGGTTCTCACAGTGAAGATCCTCAGCGGCTGTGATGTGGAAGGGGAAGGGATAACTTTTATGAAATGAGGCCAGAAATTGAATACAGCTTTTTCTTCCAGGGAAAAGACTTTAGTAAAGTTACAGCTTACCTGGGAGAAAAGCATTTTTTCCACAGCTGTCCTCTGTAGTCTTTCTGTCTCACCTAATAGGCAGTGCGGTGGAAAATAAGAAACATTTGTTAGTCACAGACCCATTAAAGACTAAAATTTAATTGTAAGATTATAGTAGATTATGCTACTGTTGGGAGTTATGCTTCCCCTCCTTCCCTCCCTCCCTTCCTTTCTTCCTTTATGTTCCTTCCTTCCTTCCTTCCATCCATCTATCCTTCCTTCCTTCCTTCTTCTCCTTCCTCCTTCTCTTCCCCTTCCCCTTCCTCTTGACTTTCTCTTTCTCTTTCATAGGCTCCATGCCAAATGTGGAGCATGAACTCATGACCCTGAGATCAAGAGTCATAGTCACTATTGACTGTACCAGCCAGGCATCCCTGCTATGGTTCCTTTCCCCCCACTTTACCACTGCACCGACAAGATTCTGGTACTGTAACAGTAGGTTACAGCTGCAAAGCATAGACTGTCTATGAGGAGGAGTAATTAAGAAAGTTAAAAGTCAACAGGGGAGACAAAAACAAAGACACTAGAGGAATTTTGAGTCCTCTGGCATTTACAACTATAGCAGATATTATACATAGGCCACTCTTAGCCAGATTAACATAGTGCCTCACGATAAAATTCTGTTTACCTCAGGGTGCCTGGCTGGCTCAGTGGAACATGTGACTCTTGGTCTCCAGTTGTGAGTTCAAGTTTCACATTTGGTGTAGAGATTAATTTTTTTTAAAAATTCTGTTTACCTCAGTGTGTATCCTGTTACCGGATACATAAGCTTTAACAAAAAATTACAAAGTATGCTAGAAACTGCGAAGAGACAAGGAAACTATCGAAACCAGGCTTAAATAGGACAAAGATGTTGAAATTCTCTTAAAGAACTATGATTAATACATTGAAGTCTTAATGGATTAAGTAGAAAACATGTATAGGTACTACAAGCAAAGAGATGTAAACTTTTAAAAAATTCAGTTAACAGATAATGTTTCTTCCTTTCAGATGTAGAGGTCAGTGATTCATCAGTCTTATATAATACCCAGTGCTCATTACATCACGTGCCCTCCATAAAATCCATCACCCAGTTACCCCTCCAGCAACTATCAGTTTGTTTCCTATAATTAGGAGACTTTCATGATTTGTCTCCATCTCTGATTTCATCTTGTTTTATTTTTCCCTCTCTTCCCCATGATCCTCCATTTTGTTTTTAAATTTCACATATGAGTGAGATCATATGATAATTTCTCTGATTGACTTATTTCATTTAGCATAATAACCTCTATTTCCATCCACGTTGTTGCAAATGGCAAGATGTCATTTTTTTGATGGCTGAGTAGTTTTCCTCTGTGTGTGTGTGTGTGTGTGTGTGTGATCTGTCATTTCCTGACTTGCTAATTTTAGACATTTTGATTGGTGTAAGGTGGTACTTCATTGGGGTTTTGATTTGTATTTCCCTGATGCCGAGTGATGTGGAGCATTTTTCCATGTGTCTGTTGGCCATCTGGATATCTTCTTTGCAGAAATGTCTGTTCATGTCTTCTGCCCATTTCTTGATTGGATTATTTGTTCTTTGGGTGTTGGGTTTGGTAAGTTCTTTACAGATTTTAGATACTAGCCCTTTATCTGATAAGACATTTGCAAATATCTTTTCCCATTCTGTCAGTTGTCTTTTGGTTTTGTTAACTGTTTCCTTTGCTGTGCAAAAGCCTTTGATCTTGATGAAATCCCAGTTGTTCATTGTTATTTTTGCCTTCATTTCCCTTCCTTTTGGAGATGTGGGTAGCAAGGAGTTGCTGCTGCCGAAGTCACAGAGGTTGCTGCCTGTGTTCTCCTCAAGGATTTTGATGGATTCCTGTCTCACACTGAGGTCTTTCATCCATTTTTAGTTTATTTTTGTGTATGGTGTAAGAAAACGGTCCAGTTTCATTCTTCTCCATGTGACTGTCCAATTTTCCCAACACCATTCATGACGAGACTGTCTTTTTCCATTGGCTATTCATTCCTGCTTTGTTGAAGATTAGTTCACCATAGAGTTGAGGGTCTATTTCTGGGTTCTCTATTCTATTCTGTTGATCTTGTGTTTCTCTTTTTTGTGCCAGTACCATACTGTCTTGATGATTACAGCTTTGTAATATACCTTGAAGTCTGGCATTGTGTTGCCACCATAGGTTTGGTTTTCATTTTCAACATTCTTTGGCTATTCAGGGTCTTATCTGGTTCCACAGATATTTAAGGATTATCTCTTCCAGCTCTGTGAAAAAAGTTGATGGTATTTTGATATGGATTGCATTGCATGTATAGATTGCTCTAGGTAGCAGAGACATTTTAACACAATATTTGTTCTTCTAGTCCATGAATGTGAAACGTTTTTCCATTTCTTTATGTCTTCCTCAATTTCTTTCATGAGTGTTCTATAGTTTTCTGAGCACAGATCCTTTGCCTTTTTGGTTAGGTTTATTCCTAGATATCTTATGGTTTGGAGTGCAATTGTAAATGGTATCGGCTCCTTAATTTCTCCTTCTGTCGTATTGTTAGTATATAGAAATGCAGCTGATTTCTGTGCATTGATTTTATATCCTACCACATTGCTGAATTACTGTATGAGTTCTAGAAATTTTGGGGTGCAGTCTTTCGGGTTTACACATAGAATATCACGTCATCTGTGAAGAGTGAGAGTTTGACTTCTTTGCTGATTCGGATGCCTTTTACTTCGTTTTTGTTGTCTGGTTGCTGACATGAGGATTTCTAGTACTATGTTGAATAGTAGTGGTGATAGTGGACGTCCCTGCCATGTTCCTGACTTTAGGGGGAAAGTTCTCAAGTTTCCCTCACTGAGAATGATATTCGGTGTGGGCTTTTTATATATGACCTTTATGAAATTGAGGAATATTCCCTCTATCTCTACACTGTGAAGAGTTTTACTCAAGAAAGCATGCTGTACTTTGTCAGATGTTTTTTCTGCATCTATTGAGAGGATCAGGTGGTTCTTGTCCTTTCTTTTATTTATGTAGTGTATCACATGGATTGATTTGCAGATATTGAAGCACCCTTGCAGCCCAGGAATAAATCCTACTTGGTCATGGTGAATAATCCTTTTAATGTACTGTTGGATCCTATTGGTTAGTATCTTGGTGAGAATTTTTGTATCCACGTTCATCAGGAATATGGTCTGTAATTCTTTTTGTCATGGTCTTTGTCTGATTTTGGGATCAAGGTAAGGCTGGCCTCATAGAAGGAGTTTAGAAGGTTTCCTTTCATTTCTGTTTTTTGACACAGCTTCAGAAGAATGGGTATTAAATCTTCTTTAAATGTTTGGTAGAATTCCCCTTGGGAAGTCCTCCGGTCCGGACTCTTGTTTGTTGGGTTTTTTTTTGATTCTTGCTTCAGTTTCCTTGCTGGTTACGTATATGTTCAGGTTTTCTATTTCTTCCTATCTCAGTTTTGGTAGTTTATAGGTCTCTAGGAATGCATCCATTTCTTCGAGATTGCCTAATTTGTTGGCATGTAGTTGCTCGTAATATGTTCTTATCATTGTTTGTATCTCTCTTTTTTTTTTTTTAAAGATTTTATTTATTTATTTGTCAGAGAGAGAATGAGCGAGCACAGGCAGACAGAGTGGCAGGCAGAGGCAGAGGGAGAAGCAGGCTCCCTGCCGAGCAAGGAGCCCGATGTGGGACTCGATCCCAGGACGCCGGGATCATGACCTGAGCCGAAGGCAGCCGCCCAACCAACTGAGCCACCCAGGCGTCCCCATTGTTTGTATCTCTTTAATGTTGGTGGTGATTTCTCCTCTTTCAAATATGTGATTTTATTTATTTGGGTCCTTCTTTCTTTTTGGTAAGTCTGGTCAGGGATTTATCAATCTTATTAATTCTTTCAAAGAACGAGTTCACAGTTTGATTGATCTGTTCTACTATTCTTTTGGTTTCTATTTCATTGATTTCTGCTCTAATTTTTATTAATTCTCTTCTCCTGCTGGGTTTCAGCTTTCTTTGCTGTTCTTTCTCCAACTCCTTTATCTATAAGGTTAGGTTGTGTATTTAAGACCTTTCTTGTTTCTTGAGAAACACTTGTATACATTTCCCTCTTAGGACCACATTTATTGCATCCTAAAGGTTTTAAACAGTTGTGTTTTTATTTTCATTTGTTTCCATGATTTTTAAAATATTCTTTAATTTCCTGGATGACCCATTCATTCTTTAGTAGGATGCTCTTTAACCTCCATGTATTTGAATTCTTTCCAACTTTCTTCTTGTGATTGATTTCCAGTTTCAAAGCATTGATGACTGAAAATATGTAGGGAATGATCCCAATATTTTGAGACCTGATTTGTGACCCAGTATGTGATCTGTTCTGGAGAATGTTCCATGTGCACTCAAAAAAACATGTATTCTTTTGTTTTGGGGTGGAGTGCTCTGACTGTATCTGTGAAGTACATCTGGTCCAGTGTGTCATTCATAGCCCTTGTTTCCTTTTTGATCTTCTGCTTAGATGATCCGTTCATTGTAGTGAGAGGGCTGTTAAAGTCCCCTACTATAATTCTATTATTAACAACATGTTTCTTTAATTTTGTTCTTATTTGGCTTATATATTTGGCTGCTCCCATGTTAGGGACATAAATATATACAATTATTAGATCTTGCAGGATAGACCTTTTAATTATGATATAGTATCCTTCTGCATCTCTTATTACAGTCTTTGATTTAAAAATCGACTTTGTTTGATATAAGGATTGCCACCCCAGCTTTCTCTTGAGGTCCGTTAGCATGATAAATTGTCTTCCACCCCCTCACTTTCTATTTGGAGATGTCTTTTTGTCTAAAATGAGTCTCTTATAGACAGTATATCGATGTTTCTTGCTTGTTCTTATCCATTCTGATACCCTGTATCTTTTGACTGGGGCATTTAGCTCATTTACATTCAGAATAACTTTGAAAGATATCAATTTAGTGCCACTGTATTACCTGTAAAGTCACCGTTTCTGTATATTGTCTCTGTTCCTTTCTGGTGTGTGACTTTTGGGCTCTCTCTTTGCTTAATGGATCCTCTTTAATATTTCCTGCATGACTGGTTTAGTGATCACATATTCTTTTAATTTCTGTTTGTCCTGAAAGGTTTTCTCTCTCTTCCTATTTTGAATGACATCCTTGCTGGATAAAATATTCTTGGCTGCATATTTTTCTTACTAAGCACCCTGATATATTATGCAGTCTTTTCTGGCCTGCCAGATCTCTGTAGATAGGCTGTCTGCCAGTGTAATGTTTCTACCCTTGTCTGTTATGGGCCTCTTGTTCTGAGCTGCTTTCAGGATTTTCTTTGTCGCTGAGATTTGCAATTTTCACTGAACTGTTGAGTTGTTGATCTATTTTTATTGATTTGAGGGGGATTCTTTCAAAATCCTCCTAGACTTGAATGTCCATTTCCTTCCCCAGTTTAGAGGTCTCTGCTCTAATTTGCTCCAATATACCTTCTGCGCCTCTCCTTTTCCTCTTCTTCTAGGATCCCAATGATTCTAATATTATTTTGCTTTATAGAATCAATTTATTCTCACTTCATGATCCAGTAGTTGTTATTCTCTCTTCTGCCTTATTTATCCTAGCTCTTAGAGCCTCCCTTTTTTTATTACATCTCATTAATAGCCTTTTTTATTTTGACTTGATTATATTTTAGTTCATTTCTCCAGAAGGGGATTCTGTAGTGTCTCTATGCTTTTTTTTAAGCCCAGCTAGTATCTTTATATGTTATTCTGAATTTGGTTCCTACATCTTACTTATGTCCATATTGATTAGGTCCCTGGCATTCAGTACCGC
This sequence comes from Mellivora capensis, assembly GCA_004024625.1. Lineage (NCBI taxonomy): Eukaryota > Metazoa > Chordata > Mammalia > Carnivora > Mustelidae > Mellivora > Mellivora capensis. The sequence continues at coordinate 1,888 of PISX010011067.1, read as the reverse complement.
TTTTCTCTCTTTTTTTTTTTTTGTATTTAAAAATTATGTTTCAGCTTTTTTTTTTTGCCTTTTAAAAAAATTTATTTTTTTATAAACATATAATGTATTTTTATCCCCAGGGGAACATGTCTGTAAATCGCCAGGTTTACACACTTCACAGCACTAACCATAGCACATACCCTCCCCAATGTCCATTACCCCAACCCCTCTCCCGACCCCCCTCCCCCCAGCAACCCTCAGTTTGTTTTGTGAGATTAAGAGTCACTTATGGTTTGTCTCTCTCCCGATCCCATCTTGTTTCTTTTATTCTTTTCTTACCCCCCAAACCCCCCTTGTTGCATCTCCACTTCCTTATATCAGGGAGGTCATATGATAGTTGTCTTTCTCCTATTGACTTATTTCATTAAGCATGATACTCTCTGGTTCCATCCACGTCATTGCAAATGGCAAGATTTCATTTCTTTGATGGCTGCATAGTATTCCATTGTGTATATATACCACATCTTCTTTATCCATTCATCTGTTGATGGACATCTAGGTTCTTTCCATAGTTTGGCTATTGTAGACATTGCTGCTATAAACAGTCGGGTGCACGTGCCCCTTCGGATCACTACGTTTGTATCTTTAGGGTAAATATCCAGTAGTGCAATTGTCTGCCAGGTCTCTGGATAAGTCTGCTGCTAATCTAATATTTTTACCATTGTATGTTACAGACTTCTTTTCCCGGGCTGCTTTCAGGATTTTCTCTTTGTCTCTAAGACTTGTAAATTTTACTGTTAGGTGACAAGGTGTGGACCTATTCCTGTTGATTTTGAGGGGGGTTCTCTGCACCTCCTGGATTTTGATGCTTGTTCCCTTTGCCGTATTGGGGAAATTCTCTATAATAATTCTCTCCAATATGCCTTCTGCTACCCTCTCTCTTTCTTCTTCTTCTGGAATCCCAATTATTCTAATGTTGTTTTATCTTACAGTGTCATTTATCTCTCGAATTCTCCCCTCGTGATCCAGTATCTGTTTGTCCCTCTTTTGCGCAGCTTCTTTATTCTCTCTCATTTGGTCTTCTATATCACTAATTCTTTCTTCTGCCTCCTTTATCCTAGCCGTAAGAGCCTCCATTTTTGATTGCACCTCATTAATAGCTTTTTAAGTTTCAACTTGGTTAGATTTTAGTTCTTTTATTTCTCCAGAAAGGGCTTTCATATCCCCAGAGAGGGTTTCTCTAATATTTTCCATGCCTTTTTCGAGCCCAGCTAAAACCTTGAGAATCATCATTCTGAACTCTAGATCTGACATATTACCAATGTCTGTATTGATTAAGTCCCTAGCCTTCGGTACTGCCTCTTGTTCTTTTTTTTTTTTTTTTGTAGTGAGTTTTTCTGCCTTGTCATTTTTTCCAGATAAGAGTATATGAAGGAGCAAATAAAATACTAGAAGGGTAGCAAAGACCCCAGGAACATTTGCTTTAACCAAATCAGAACAGACCCCAAATCATGGGGGTGAGATAAAAAGAAATTCAGAAAAAAAAATTTAAAAAAGAAAACAAAGAAAAAAATATAAAAAAGAAAAAAATATATATATATATTAGACTGGTGACTAGAACAGGGTCACCCCTTAATTGTGGCTATTTTGGTCTCTTAGAAGAAACTACCTCCCAAAATTTTAAAGAATGACAAACGTATATAAGGGTAAACACAATGAAGGGATGGAAGATGGAAAAAAAAATTTTTTTTTAAATTTCTAAAAAAAGGAGTTGATAAAGTAAGTTGGTTGGGAGAATAAAGAAAAAGAAAGTGGAGAGAATTTGCTCAGGCTGGAGACTAGAACAAGGCTGGAGCTAGATTTAGGGTATATTTTGATCTGCTAGAGGAAGTTGTACCCCACATTTTTTAGAAGAAAA
>PISX010011066.1:0-57361 GCA_004024625.1 Mellivora capensis | reverse complement strand
ATAGGCTCAAAATGGATGAAGGACCTCAATGTGAGAAAGGAATCCATCAAAATCCTTGAGGAGGATACAGGCACCAACCTCTTCGACCTCAGCCACAGCAACGTCTTCCTAGGAACATGACCAAACGCAAGGGAAGCAAGGGCAAAAATGAACTATTGGGATTGCATCAAGATCAAAAGCTTTTGCACAGCAAAGGAAACAGTTAACAAAACCAAGACAACTGACGGAATAGGAAAAGGTATTTGCAAACGACATATCAGATAAAGGGCTAGTGTCCAAAATCTATAAAGAACTTATCAAACTCAACACCCAAAGAACAAATAATCCAATCAAGAAATGGGCAGAGGACATGAACTGACATTTCTGCAAAGAAGACATCCAGATGACCAACAGACACATGAAAAAGTGCTCCACATCACTCAGCATCAGGGAAATACAAATCAAAACCACAATGAGATATCACCTCATACCTGGCTAAATTTACATGGCTAAAATTAACAAGTCAGGAAATGACAGATGCTGGCGAGGATATGGAGAAAGGGGAACCCTTCTACACTGTTGGTGGGAATGCAAGCTGGTGCAACCTCTCTGGAAAACAGCATGGAGATTCCTCAAAAAGTTGAAAATAGAACAACCCTATGACACAGCAATTGCACTACTGGGTATTTACCCTAAAGATACAAACGTAGTGATCCGAAGGGGCACGTGCACCTGAATGTTTATAGCAGCAATGTCTACAATAGCCAAGCTATGGAAAGATCCTAGATGTCCATCGATGGATGAATGGATAAAGAAGAGGTGGTATATATACACAATGGAATACTATGCAGCCATCAAAAGAAATGAAATCTTGCCATTTGCGATGATGTGGATGGAACTAGACGGTATCATGCTTAGTGAAATAAGTCAATTGGAGAAAGACAACTATCATATGATCTCCCTGATATGAGGAAGTGGAGATGCAACATGGGGGGTTGGGGGAGTAGGAAAAGAAGAAAAGAAACAAGATGGGATCGGGAGGGAGACAAACCATAAGTGACTCTTAATCTCACAACACAAACTGAGGGTAGCTTTGGGGAGGGGGATTGAGAGAGGGGGGTGGGTTAATGGACATTGGGGAGGGTATGTGCTATGGTTAGTGCTGTGCCATGTGTAAACCTGGTGATTCTCAGACATGTACCCATGGGGATAAAAATACATTATATGTTTATAAAAAATTAAAAAAATTAAAAAAAATATTGGAAGGTTTTAAAATATGCATTCAAATTTTAAAATGGTTATAGGAATATTCAGCCTACCTCTTTGGTTGCGTTTTATTATACAGAAATATCTTGCTCTAAAGAAACGTACATTTTATTGGAGAATTAGCTTGAGGATATAGGCTCTTACACAACAGTATGACAGAGTATACTGTCATTGTCTATATGACAGGGAAGCATTGTCTGGGTCTGGTGAGCAGTGGCATCATGATCCTAGATATGCTCCACTATATAGCCAGACTCCAAAGGCAATTCATTCAAGATATTGAACAGATCCCATTCTATAGTAGGAAAGACTCAGAAGAAACTGGAAACTGGAAAAGTTGTAGGGTCTTAAACATATGGTCTGTGGTTCAGAAAATACCTTTGCTAATAATAAAAATTCAGTGTATAGTGAGGTGTTTTATATAAAAACCACACTCAGAGACTAAATCAACATGGGAGGGAAGAGAGAGTGGCAACTGGGAACATATTTCATGCCTACAAGTTGCAGTAGGCACACTGGAAAATGAACCATGTTAGAAAAAAGACCCAGATATTACAAGTGCAAATTCTTAAGTTCCTAATGTACTTCTTTCTCTGACAAAGTTTTTTATTAAAACTAAGGTTGGCCTGATCTTACTGGCAAACCTTTCAGGATTATAGTTTGGCAGTATAGGCAGGGTGAGGGAAGAAGTTATAGAATCAGAGATAGGCAAAATACTATTTTCATAATTTAGAAATGAATGAAATATTATATCAAAGACATCAGTTAACTAGGGTTTTTTTTAAGTAAAAGAATTTAAAACCAGATATTGCAGAAATAAAAGTCACAGTTAAAATTAAAACACTTAGTTTAAATGAACTGAAATATCATAGAAGTCCAATAATTTTGCCAAGATACATTTCTGAGAGAAGTGGGAAGTCTTGGTATTGAAATAAGACAGGACTTACAAGGGATATATCTGCTGAGAACACTTAACATGCTGATCTATGACATAATAAATCCAGTGACTTGGGAAAGTCCCAGATAGAAACAAAAGTAAGCAATAATCTTAAGACAAACAAAAGTTAAAAACTGTAAAGTGAACTCAGGAATACAACTGAAAAATACGTGGATGGAATGGGTATGGAAAAGTTGATAAATGTTTATCCTGAAGCAATGAGTACAGGTTGGATGACAGAAGTAATGCAATACATAGTGGTTCATGGATAGTCATCACGATGTTTGGATAATTCTGGTTAGTTGCAATATTATGAAACAATAAAAACAATAAGACTTTTGGAAGCTCTTAAATCTTAGATGAAGGATGGTTGTGACAAAGACTTTCCTTGGCCAAACCTTCAACAGTATCCCTGGTGCCCTCTTTTTTGACTGGCCTCATCCTGAGGCCTTGTCTACAGTCTTTTGAGTCCCAGTTTAGCAAGAATCTGTTAAGTCAGATTAGCAAGAATATCCATACACATGATGTCTTCTCTTAGTAAATTTCCACCTACTGAGCACTCCTCATTTTGCTTGTTGACTATAAATCACCTGCTGTCTTTGCTGTACTCAGAATTGAGCCCCATCTCTGTCCCCTATTGTGATAATCTTTGCACCCTATTGAAATAGTCCTAATTCAGATTTTCCTTACAATTTTTTTTAAATTTGTTTATTTGTCAGAGAGAGAGGGAGAGAGAGCAAGCGAGCACAGGCAGACAGAGAGGCAGGCAGAGGCAGAGGGAGAAGCAGGCTCCCTGCCGAGCAAGGAGCCCGATGTGGGACTCGATCCCAGGACGCTGGGATCATGACCTGAGCCAAAGGCAGCCGCTTAACCAACTGAGCCACCCAGGCGTCCCTTTCCTTACAATTTTAACAAGTGTCAGAATATTTTTTTCTTTAACATTGTGACTTCAGTTCAATTTTCTAACTCTAAGTGTACTCAAAAATGGTCTGATGGAAGAAAAAAATCATGTAATTCTTTTCATAGTCTGATCTCTAGCATTTTTCTAAATGCCAGGATAAGACATACATAGAAGAAAAATAGATTTGATAGAATTATAAATTGTTAAGTCTGAGCTATGAAAATGAGAACAGTCTGTACAAACTTGTCGTTACAGACACAAAGTTTCCAATATCAATGATGACCAAGTATGACAGAACCAGTAGTCTACATAAAGAGGAAAAAAAAGGGCCTCTTTTACTAATCATAAAGTCTTAAGCTTTGTTTTAATATTTTGTTGTGCCACTTTTTCCTAGAGTATTTCCCATTTTTTCCTACATCTTTGGGCTCTGCATCCAGAACACTCATTACAGGCTTTATATACAGAATGTTGAACCAAATAGTTATGGTTCCTGCCCTTTGCAGCAAGTTAAAAGAGGTTTTGTATTTGATTTCTCCAATACTAGAAAGAGCTACTGGTATGGTAGAAAGAAAATCTTGGTAATCTGGAAGCCAGATTAAGAATGTGTATTTAAGAGGAGGGGATGATCAGTATTTTCAAATCCAGTTGTTAGGTTTCATAACTGGAGAACAGTTACCCTTTAGATTTTACAAAGTGAGATGATAATGGTCTTCTTCAAAAACAATTTTTTTTAAAGATGTTATTTACTTGAAAGAGAGAATGGGAGAGAGAGAGAGCACAAGTGGGGTGAAGGGCAGAGGGTGAAGCAGAGGCCCTGCTAAGCAGGAAGCCCAATGCGGGGCTTGATCCCAGGCTCCAGGATCATGACCTGAGCCAAGGGCATATGCTTAACTGACTGAGACACACAGGTGCCCTGAGATCATAATAGTCTTAATGAGATAAATTTTATCAGGTGGTGGGTGAGAAAGCTTAATTGGAGTAGGTTTATGAGAGATGAAAGGGAAGAATTGGATAAGTCAATATAGACAATTTGAGGAATTTTGTTGTGGAGGTAAACACAGATATGGGGCAGTAGTTAATGGGCACAAGTGAAGAAGGTAGTCAAGAGATAGTTTATATATTTGTGATGTATGTGTTTTAAGAGGAATAACACCAGCATGTTTGTAAGGTAGTGGAACTAATACAGCAAAGTGGAGAAGACAGTCATGTAGGACAAATCAGGGAGAATTGCTGGAGTAATATCTTGAGTCATGAGGCCATCTGGGGTCTACTGCATAAATGACATGATTAACAATATAATAAACACATACTTATGCCATCTAAGATAATTGGAGGAAAAGTAGAGGAGTTGGGTGGACATTTTGAGAAATGGATGGATAGGGTACAATGTGCTACATTATCTAAGGATATTCTCAGTCAGTAACCAAAAGCTAATTTCTTATTAGCTTTTGAGTTTGGAACTTTGGAGATTTCATACGAAACAAGATTAGAGGACATAAGTACTACAAAGGCTAAAAAAGGCTTGCCTTCTCTCTTCCCACCATTCCTTCTAAAACCCCCAATCTAGATGTGATAAAAAACACAGCAAACAGAAAGCTTGAGTCTCTTTCCCACTCTGTATCTCTCTCTGTCTGTCTCTCTGTCTTTCTCTGTGTGTCTGTGTCTCTCTCCCCCTTTCTTACCTACCCCAGTCACAATGAAGAAGTAACAAGAAAGTCATCAGATTTATCACATCTAGGATTTGTGCTAGATTACCACCATCTAAACAAAGGGCAGTAGGTTATTCCTCCTCAACGGAGTTAGGAGAAAAGTTAGGGCAAAGAGATCAGGGCCATGATACCCATTAAAGGAGAGAAATATGGAAGAACAATGTACAAAGTCCAGACAAGCAGATCTATAGTGAACATCTAGTAAAACATCCTTGAATAAAAGGATTTTGGCCTCAGAAGAGTTATCTAAGCCACTTATTTTTACTATCATCTTTTAGATACTGGCCTACCTTATTTACTGATACTCCTCCTAGATCATGAAGTCATATAATCAGCTAACAGGAATATGTGTCTTTTTTAATGTGAAAGACCAGCAGGTCTCTCTCTGCACAGATTTCTTACCTCCTGCATGATGGCTTTAAAAAAAAAATGAAAACAAATTAATTTTTAAATTAAAGCATTAAAAAAAATAATGTGAGCTTCCAGTATACAAAAATGCCTTTCCTTTACTAGACTTAGAAGGAAACATTTTGTACTTTTTTCTTCAGGCAGACATCAACTTGACAGAATGTTAACTTTTGTATATAAAATTGATTTACATTCATAACCACACTCATGAGATGGCAGATCATTTGAAAACAACTAAGTAAAAAATTGACAACTACTATATTTGAAGGCTTATTCAAAAACAAATTGTTTGTTAAAATACAGTAAACTCTATTATCTGTCCTCAGAAGTGCAAAGGAGTCTTCTGTACTTAATCCAGTTCCTTCTCTGGAGCTTGCTACATTTCAGATCAAGATAAATGTTCCTAGTTCTCCAAATCTGAGCCATCATTCCAGTTCTTCTGTCTTGTCTATGGGGGAGTCAGAATAATGCTCTCCTCAAAGATGTCCACACCCTAAGCTTTGCAACTTATCAATATGTTACCTTACATGGTTACCTTACATGTAATTAAGTTTACTGACCTGGAGGTGGGAAAACTATTCTGGATTATCTTTGTGGACCCAATTTAATCACATGGGTTGTTAAAAAAAAGAGGACCTTTGAACAAACAAACAACAAAAAAAGATACTTAGGAATAAACCTAACCAAAGATGTAAATGATGTACTCTGAAACCTATAGGACACTTATGAAAGTTATCGGAGAGGTCGCAAAAAGATAGAAAAGCATTCCATGCTCATGAATTGGAAGAACAATGTTAAAATGTCTATAATACCCAAAGCAGTCTACACATGTAATGCAATCCCTATCAAAATACCACCTGCCAATGAAGACATACAAATGGCTAACACACATCATCATCTAGATGATGATGTTCATCATCACAAGCCACCAGGGAGAGTCAAATCAAAACCACATTGAGATACCACCTTACATCAGTTAGAATGGCAAAAGTTAACAATCAGTAAACAACGTGTGTTGGAGAGGATGTGGAGAAAGGGGAACCCTCTTATACTGTTGATGGGAATGCAAGTTGGTACAGCCACTTTGGAAAACAGTGTGGAGATTACTTAAGAAATTAAAAATAGAGCTTCCCTATGACCCTTCAATTGCACTATTGGGAATTTACTTCAAAGATGCAGATGTAGTGAAAAGAAGGACCATCTGTACCCCAATGTTCATAGCAGCAATGGCCACAGTCAGCAAACTATGGAAAGAACCAAGATGCCCTTCAATGGATGAATGGATAAGGAAGATGTGGTCCATATATGCTATGGACTATTGTGCCTCCATCAGAAAGGATGAATACCCAACTCTTGTATCAACATGGACAGGACTGGAAGAGATTATGCTATGTGAAATAAGCCAAGCAGAGAGAGTCAATTATCATATGGTTTCACTTATTTGTGGAGCATCAGAAATAACATGGAGGACATGGGGAGATGGAGAGGAGAAGGGAGTTGGGGGAAATTGGAAGGGGAGATGAACCATGAGAGACTGTGGACTCTGAAAAACAATCTGAGGGTCTTGGAAGGGCAGGGAGGTAGGAGGTTGGGTGAGCCTGCTGGTGTGTATTATGGAGGGCACGTGTTGCATGGAGCACTGGGTATAGTGCATAAACCATGAATTCTGGAATATTGAAAAGAAATTTAAAAAATAAATAAAAATTTAAAAATTAAAAAAAATACCACCAGCATTTTTCACAGAGCTAGAACAATTCTAAAATTTGCATGGAACTACAAAAGATGCCAAATAGCCAAAACAATACTGAAAAAGAAAAGAAAATCTGGAGGCATCACAAGTCCCAATTTCAAGCTATATTACAAAGCTGTAGTGATCAAGACAGTATGGTACTGGCACAAAAAAAGACACGTAGATCAGAGAACAGAACAGAGAACCCAGAGATGGATCTACAACTAAATTGCCAATTAATCTTCAACAAAGCAGAAAGGAAAACCCAACGGAAAAAAGACAATCTCTTCAACAATTGGTATTTGGAAAACTGGACAGCAACATGCAGAAAAATGAAACTGGACCACTTTTTACACTGTATACAAAAATAAATTCAAAATGAATGAAAGACCTCAATATGAGACAGGAAACCATCAAAATCCTATAGGAGAAAACGGGCAGAAACCTCTTTGACCTCAGCTATAGTAACTTCTTCCTTGACACATTACCAGAGGCAAGGGAAACAAAAGCAAAAATGAACTATTGGGACTTCATAAAGATAAAAATTTCTGCAAAGTGAAGGAAACAATCAACAGAACTAAAAGGTAGCCTTCAGAATGGGTGAAGATATTTGAAAACAACATATCTCATAAAAGATTAGTACTCAAAATCTATAAAGAATTTATCAAAATCATCACGCCAAAAACAAATAATCCAGTTAAGAAATGATCAGAAGACATGACTAGACACTTTTCCCAAGAAGACATACAGATGGCTAAGAGACACTTGAAAAGATGCTCAACATCACTAATCATCAGGGAAATCGAAATCCAAATCATGATGAGATATTATCCCATACCTGTCAGAATGGCAAAAATTGGAAAGACAAGAAACAACAGATGTTGTTGAGGATGCACAGAAAGGGGAGCCCTCTTGCAGTGTTTGTGGGAATGCAAACTGTTGCAGCTACTCTGGAAAACAGTATGGAGATTCCTTTAAAACTTAAAAATAGAGGGGCGCCTGGGTCGCTCAGTGGCTTAAAGCTTCTGCCTTCGGCTCAGGTCATTATCGCAGGGTCCTGGGATTGAGCCCCACATCGGGCTCTCTGCTCAGCAGGAAGCCTGCTTCCCTCTCTCTCTGCCTGCCTCTCTGCATACTTGTAATCTCTGTCTGTCAAATAAATAAATAAAATCTTTAAAAAAACCTTAAAAATAGAAATATCCTATGACTCAGCAATTATAGTACTATGTATCTACCTAAAGGATACACAAATACAGATTTGAAGAAATACATGCACCCTGTTTACAGCAGCATTATCAACAATAGCCAGAGAGGTGGAATAATATTTTATATGAATATTACTCAGCCATCAAAAAGATTAACATCTTTCCATTTGCAATGGGTAGAGTTAGAGTGTATTATGCTAAGTGAAATAAGTCAGACAGAGAAAGACAAATACCATATTATCTCACTCATATGTGGAATTTAAGGAAGAAAACAGATGAACTTATAGGAAGGGGAGAAAAAAAAGGACAGAGAGAAACAAACCATAGGAGACTCAACTATAGAAAACAAACTGACATGGTAAGTGCTGTGAAGTGTGTAACCCTGACGATTCACAAACCTTTACCCCTGAGGCAAATAATACATTATATGTTAATAAAAATAATAATAAAAATTAAAAAATAAAAAAGAGGGGTTCCTGGGTGGCTCAGTGGCTCTGCCTTTGGCTCAGGTCATGATCCCTGGGTCCTGGGATCAAGCCCCACATTGGGCTCTGTGCTCAACAAGGAGCCTGTTTCCTCCTCTCTCTCTCTGCCTGCATCTCTACTTATAATCTCTGTCTGTCAAATAAATAAATAAAATATTAAAAAAAAGAAAAAAGAAAAAACTAAACAAACAGGGTTAATTGAGGGGACTGGCTGGGGAATGGGCTAGATGGGTGTTGTGTATTAAAGAGGGCATGTGTTGTAATTAGAACTGGATATGTAAGTGGTGTATCACTGAATTCTGCTCCAGAAACCAATATTACACTTTGTGGTGTTTTTTTTTTTTTTTAAAAAGGAGGAATTTTCCAGGTTGACAGAGAGAAAGATGTGACAAGAACTGAAGATCAGAGAAGTATAACAAGGCTGGCATTCAAGTTGGAGGAAGGGCCCATGAGCCAAGCAATGTGGAAGGCCTCTAGAATTTGGAAAATGAAAGAAAATGAAGTCTCACCTTGTACTTTCAGAATGGAATGTAACCCTTTGACTCTGATTTCTGCCCTGTGAACCTTCTGTCAGACTTCTTACATAATTGTAAGTAATAAACTGCTATTTAAGCCAATAAATTTGGTAGGTAAAGCATTCCTAAGGTAAGGGTTACCTCTTAATCCTGGCATTTTTTTTTTTACAATAAGAACAAATGTCCTGTATTAAGAAGAAACACAATATGTAAATGGTTTACATTGATAAATTAAGAAGTTCTAATTTACATTGCAAAATATACAATTCCTCAGGATACCTTTAAAGATTGGGTTCCCCTGAGTCATTTTAAATAGAATGTTATGTTTTTTAATGTCACTTCTTTTTTTCAATTTAATTTTATTTTTTATTATGTTATGTTATTCATCATACAGTACATCATTAGTTTTTGATGTAGTGTTCCATGATTCATTGTTTGAGTATAACAACCAGTGCTCCATCAATATGTGCCCTCCTTATTACCCATCACCGGGCTAACCCATCTCCCACCTCCTCCCCTCTAAAACCCTCAGTTTGTTTCCTGGAGTACATAGTCTCTCATGGTTCATCACCCACTCCAATTCCCCCCTGACCCCTGCCTTCACTTTTCGCTTCCTTCTTCTCATGTCCTCCGTACTATTTCTTATGTCTCACATGTAAGTAAAACCATACAATAATTGACTTTCTCTGCTTGACTTATTTCACTTAGCATAATCTCCTCCAGTCCCATCCATGTTGATGCAGGACTTGGATATTCATCCTTTCTGATAGATTAGTAATATTCTATTGTGTATATGGACCACATTTTTATCCATTAATCTGTTGAAGGGGATCTTGGCTTCTTCTATAGTTTGGTTATTGTGGACATTGCTGCTATGAACGTTGGGGTAAAGATGGCCCTTCTTTTCACTACATATGTATCTTTGGGGTAAATACCCAGTAGTGCAATTGCTGGGTCTATTTTTAACTGTTTGAAGAACCTCCACACTGTTTTCCAATGTGGTTGCACCAACTTGCATTCCCACCAAGAGTGTAAGAGGGTTTCCCTTTCTCCACATCCTCTCTAACACTTGTTGTTGCTTTCCTTGTCAATTTAAAAACAAACAAATAGAATGTTATTTATAATACAATGTAGCTATGTGGACATTTTTTATATCTCACTGATTATACATATAACTAGATGCAAGTAAGTTTGTTTATATGAAAGTCTGCTTATGCTTAGCAAAGTTCTCATGCTCTAGCTTGGTATTCAACTTATCTGCTGGGTAGATGAAGTATTAAATAATGGAGGGGCAATAAGAGGAGTGAATGAATGAATGAATGAATGAATTAAAGATTTTTAAAAAGATTTTATTTATTTATCTTGAAAGAGTTGCTGTGGCCAATGTCAAAGAGGTTACTGCCTATGTTCTCCTCTAGGATTCTGATGGATTCCTGCCTCACATTGAAGTCTTTTATCCATTTGAGCTTATCTTTGTGTATGGTATAAGAGAATGGTCGAGTTTCATGCTTCTACACATAACTGTCCAATTTTGCCAGCACCATTTGTTGAAGAGACTGACTTTTTTCCACTGAATATTTTGTCCTGCATTGCCAAATATTATTTGACCATAGACTTGAGGGTCCATATCTGGACTTTTTAGCCTATTCCACTTGTCTATGTTTCTGTTTTTGTGACAGGTCCATGCTGTCTATGTGATCACAGCTTTGTAGTAGAGCTTGAAATCAGGCAACATGATGCCCCCAGTTTTCTTTTTCTCTTTCAACCTTTCCTTACCAATTCGGGTCTCTTCTGGTTCCATACAAATTTTAGGATTGTTTGTTCCAGCTCTTTGAAAAATGCTGGTGGAATTTTAATCAGAATGGCATTGAAAGTATAGATTGCTCTGGGCAATATAGACACTTTAACAATGTTTAATCTTCTGATCCATGAGCATGGAATAGTCTTCCATCTTTTAGTGTCTTCTTCAATTTCTTTCATAAGTGTTCTGTAGTTCCTCAATTACAGATCCTTTAACTCTTTGGTTAGGTTTATTCCCAGTTATCTTATGGTTCTTGGTGATTTAGTAAATGGAATTGATTCTCTAATTTCCCTTTCTGTATTTTCATTGTTTGTGTATAAGAAAGCAACTGATTTCTGTGCATTGATTCTGTATCCTGCCACATTACTGAATTGCTATATGAGTTCTAGTAGTTTGGGGGTGGAGTCTTTTGGGTTTTCCATATAAAGTATCATGTCATCCATGAAGAGAGAGAGTATGACTTCTTCTTTGCCAATTTGAAGACTTTTATCTTTTTGTTGCCTGATTGCTGTTGCTAGGACTTCTAGTACTATGTTGAACAAGACTGGCAGCCACTTTGGAAAACAGTGTGGAGATTCCTTAAGACATTAAAAATAGAGCTTCCTTATGACCCTGCAATTTCACCTTTGGGTATTCACCCAAAAAATACAGATGTAGTGAAAGAAGGGTCATCTGTACCCCACTGTTCATAGCAGCAATGGCCACACTAACTGGACTGAAGATGCCTTTCATTGGATGAATGAATAAAGATGATATGGTCCATATATACTATGGACTATTATGCCTCCATCAGAAAGGATGAATACCCAACATTTTTATCAGCATGGACAGGACTGGAAGAGATTATGCTGAGTGAAATAAGTCAAGCAGAGTGAGTCAATTATCATATTATTTCACTTATTTGTGGAGCATAAGGAATAACACAGAGGATATGGGGATATTGAGAGGAGAAGTGAGTTGAAGGAAATCAGAGGGGGAGATAAACCATGAGAGACTGTGGCCTCTGTGGAACAAACTGAGGGTTTTGGAGGGGAGAGGGTTAGGGGTTGGGTGAGCCTGCTGGTGGGTATTATGGAGGGCACGTATTTCATGGAGCACTGAGTGTGGTGCATAAACAAAAATTCTGGAACACTGAAAAGAAATTTTTAAAAAGGAGAAAAAATATTTAATTAATTTATTTGACAGAGAGAGAGAGACAGCGAGAGAGGGAACACAAGCAAGGGAAGAGGGAGAGGGAGAAGGAGGCTTCCCATTAAGCAGGGAGCCTGATGGGGGCCTTGATCCCAGGATTCCAGGATCATGACCTGAGCCTAAGGTAGCTACTTAACCAACTGAGCCACCCAGATTCCCCTGAATAGAATATTTTTAAAATTATCTTTTATAACCATAACTTAAAAAATCTCTCCCTTACTTCTGACTCATCTTAGAAAGATGCAATAGATTGTGTCTCACCATCAGATCTCTTTTCCAAAATCTAGTATAAAACCCAGGAATAGTCAATAAATAAGTTTTGTGCTAGTCACATCTCATTTATATTTCCTTTGATCAAACTCACACTTCATCATCACTCAAGTATATCAGTTTACTTCCTGTGTTCATTATTTCTAATGTGATGGTTATTAAATTATATAACATAAAGGTTGTGAGAATAAGGACAAATCCATAAGTCTATTAATATATGGGTTAATGTCTACTATTACTTAAATATTTACTTAAGTTACTTAAAAGTTAAAATGTAAGGCATGATTCTAAGTATAAGAGAAACACTACTGAATAAAATTTTAATTTAGAATATAAAATACCTGATTAATTATATAACCTCTTTTCAGTAGGTCTCATCTTAGGGAGCATAACACACTAAAGGAATGTAAACATCTAATGAAAAGCTGATATGACAACAATACCTCTTGAACTTAAATTTATTTTCTTAAATTCCTTTTTGTTCTTGTCCAAATGTACTATAGGATTTTTATATAGTTGAAGGCATATTTGATCATAATATTTTATTATTTGATTTATATTTAATGGTATTTATTAGATATCTGTCATTATACATGTATATAAATTGTTCTCACAGTTTCTGACAATTTCATATTGGTTACTGAGATAGAATAATTTACTGTTACCTGCAGCTGGTAATTTAGGTTGTCAGGTATTAAAGTCAATATAAAACTCTATTTTGAAAATTTTATATTCTATAAAGCACCATTAATGTGACCAAAATTTTTGCCACTGGCACACAAATAGAATGTGTGCTCATATTAGTGGTTAAAGAGAATGCTCTGTTTTCTGCTTTAAGAATCAATATGTAACAAACTATAAAATATCAACAGCTGGTTTCCTCCTGCCTCTCAGGAGGCTTCATGGCTACCATAGATGATTTATGTGTAGATTTATGTGTTTTCAATGAATGTCAAATAATCTGAGTATTAAGATAAATAAAATTGAGAAATTTTCACCTTAGGGATGGAACAAAATCACACTAAAACTAAGTATAAAAAATCTTATATTTCTTGAATTTCCTGTGTCTATGCAAATCCTCCTCTCCATTGGTCTGAAAAATAAAAGAAAAAATTAATTATACTTAGAAATTCAGAATCAGAATAAAGTAATAATAAATGTGCAATGGTGGGCACTGCATTTAGAAATAAATTCTCCCCAAAAGCAAATCTATCATATGTCTCTCTAGCCACCTCACTATCTTACTTATAAAACACAGAATCAATATAAAACATAAAGCAATCTTGTGCAGATGGACTTCAAAGTCCTCTCTGTTTTTTCTGCCATTTCTCAAGAACAGCAATTCCCACTAATTCCCATCATGCAGCATTTACTCCACTTATTCCAGTTTCTTCCTGGTCATCTATTGATACTCCTCTGCTATTGAAGCTTTTGTTAGTTTTATCACATCTGCAGTAATATGAAAAGCAGTGCTGATGTATACTTTCTCTCCACATAATTGAGCTTCTTCAGAAATGCTCAGGCATAAAAGTGATATTTATAAATAGGGAAGGAATAGTTTTCATTTTTATAACTTACATATGTATGAGCATATTTCCAAGTTAGATACATTAATGTGACAATATGTGGATTTAACTCTACTTTTGCTTTGTAAGAACAAAAATTAGATTTTATTCATCTCTGAGCTTCCATTGTTTAGAAGAGTGCTTTGCACTATGTTAAAAGCTATAACTTTGTCAGGAAAATGTATAGGTACCCACTTAGCATGAGACCATTGTTTCAATAATCTTAGTCACATTTATAGAGCAATTCTTTGAAATGGAAGGATTAAATGTTTTGTGTCTCAATTTATTTTACTTTCTAAAAAGATTCAACAATGTTATTTTTACAGATTTTTTCTAGTGAAAATTTTTGCATCTTTACATCTACCGTACCACTACTAAGTTTCTGGGCCCTTCTTTAATGTGTTCCAGATAAAACTTTTCACTTAGGAAGTAAAAAATTATTATATTCTTTGACTATGTCTGTATAAATATCCCAATGAACCCAGCATATTTTTATTTTCTACTGAATTTGAGTTCCTTTAAGAAAAACGTATAAAGACACTGCTTATGTTATAATTGTTTTCTCCATTAATTGCCATGAAATATTTATGCATAATATCTTATTTGATAACCCAGTTGCCTGATGAAATTATGCTAGAGTATGGTTGACAGAAACCTTATTCCACATTGATCTTGAAGTAATGATTTGTAAAAGATAATTCCAATATGCTTTGACAATGAATCTAATCAAATGTACATGACATTGCTTTTCAATCCCTCAACATTCTATATACTAAAGAATTGTTCATGCAGATAGGTGAACAAGTTTTTTTCTCCTTATTTGACACTCCTATCATGTCTAGGACTACAACTACTCTTAAGAATGCTGACTCTAATTTTTACTTGTTCAAATGTTCATGAATCATTTATTTGATTGTAATGGCTGATAAAGTTTTTTTTTAAAGATATTTATTTGACAGAGAGAGTTCACAAGTAGGTAGAGAGAGAGAGAGAGGGAAGCAGACTCCCTGTTGAGCAGAGAGCCCGATGAGGGACTCGATCCCAGGACCCTGAGAATATGACCTGAGCCAAAGGCAGCGGCTTAACCCACTGAGTCATCCAGGTGCCCCATAATGGCTGATAAAGTTAAAAAGATGATTGGATGTTAAACCCAAAATGTAAAGGAATCACTTAATATTTTTATGGCTCATTTTATCTGTGTAATAGGTACTATAAGAGTACATAAATAAAATTGATCAGAATGTCCCAAAATATTGGTAAGAAAGCAATATTTTGTGCTGATCTTTTCCCTTACATTTTGTGCTGTTTCATATTTTGACTGTCCTTCAATAGGTTCTACAAGTACTTCTCCAGCTGATTATTCTTATTGCTTGAGTACTTATTTTATTATATAATTCCACATTATAAATGACATATCTCCATTTGGGAATAATTTTATTTGGTGGTTCATGGACCACTACATCTGGCACATGCTACTGGCAAAGCAGAGTATTAGGCACTGATAAAAGTATCTATTTATTTCTTAACATTGCACAGTCCTTGGTCCAGTGAGACTGTCTTCCCCTCCTTCCTCCACTCCAGTCTGTCCTCTTATCTCATCCAACAAAATCCAGGCAAAGGAAAGTGGAATTTGGCAGAAGATTAACAGCACCTGCTTTGACTTCTTCAAGGTTGACAATAAAATGTACTACAGCTAGTATTTTTCAAGGGTTGTATTCTTCATAGTGCATCCATATTAAGCATTCAGTGTGCATGTGCAAACCTATTTTCTCTTCTTGCTACCAATCTCTGTGACTCCTACTGATGATAATTATCACAAACCTTGGAAGCAAAACACTGGAATGATACTTCTCCATCAATCAAAATTCATTTTTTTTAGAGCTATGTGTTCAGAAAGGAACTCAACTTAGATACTGCACTAAAAAAATAGAGATTATGCTGAGTGAAATAAGTCAAGCAGAGAGAGTCAATTATCATATGGCTTCACTTATTTGCGGAGCATAACAAATAACACAGAGGACATGGGGAGATGGAGAGGAGAAGGGAGTTGAGGGAAATTGGGGGGGAGATGAACCATGAGAGACTATGGACTCTGAAAAACAACCTGAGGGTTTTGCAGGGGTGGGGGCTGGGAGGTTGGGGGAGCCAGGTGGTGGGTATTATGGAGGGCACGCATTGCATGGAGCACTGGGTGTGGTGTAAAACTATGAATTCTGTTACCCTGAAAAGAAATGAAATTTTTAAAAAAATCTAAAAAAATAAAAAAATTAAAAAATAAACAAACAAAAAAATACCAAACTTTTTTCCTCCAAATTTTTATTTAAATTACAATTAGTTTACATGCAGTATAATACTGGTTTCTGATGTAATGTTGATGAGCACAGAAACCAGTAAAAAGTGGTTGCTAGCAAGAAAATATTCTTTGTTCTCATTCCAAAGTTCTGGGCATTAAATTCCTTTGTATGAATTTAAATTTTCATACTATGATTTATTGGGAAAGCACTTCTACTTTTAACATGTCAAAGAATCTAATTCCTAGGTAAAAAGTAATTTTAAGTTTTCTTCTAGTGAAATAAACGTAGGAAGTTATGTTGTCTCTGAATGATTGTTATCCACGATATTATTTCACTAAGGAAGTTATTTTGTTTAAATAATTAATGACAATGTTATCTAATCCTCTGTACAGGATCAGAAAAGGTGGGTGGAGGGCTTTTCGTTCAGAAAGTCATTCTATGTCATTTGGAAATCGATGTGTACATAGTTCATTTTCAAGTTATATGAGATAATATTAAAATATGTTCCAAGCATTATAGTATCACAGAATAAAGACTAAAAGTATAAGCCATGAATGTTGGGGTCAGTCTTTTCAGAATAAAGGATTTTGAGCTGCGTTTTAAAAACTAGTAGTTGGACATATGTAACAGACTCTCATTAGTGAGTCTAGAGTAAAGAAATCAATAATTAGTGGTATGAAGATGGCTAGAAAGTTGTGGAAGTAGAATAGTTACAAAGTTTCAGTATTTTAGGTTTGGGTATTTTATGTTGAAATCTTGTGGAAATCAATTTTTAAAATTTTGGATGATTTTTGTTGGAACAGTCAATAACACTAAAAGGCAGTCTTCGGAATGGGAGAATGTATTTGCAAATGACATATCTGATAAAGTAGTAGTATCTAAAATCTATAAAGAATTTATCAAACTTAACACTGAAAAAACAAATAATCCACTCAAGAAATGGGCAAAATACTGGAATAGACATTTTTCCCAAGAAGACATCCAGATGGTCAACAGACATATGAAAAGATGCTTGACATCACTCAACATCAGTGATGTTGGTGAGGATGCACAGAAAGGGGAGCCCTCTTACACTGTTGGCTGGAATGCAAACTAGTGCAGCCACTCTGGAAGAAAGTATGGAAGTTCCTCAAAAAGTATTTTAAAAAGTTAAAATAGAACTGCCCTATTCCTCAGCAATTGCACTGCAAGGTATTTACCCAAAGGAATCAAAATTACTGATCTGAAGGGATAGATGCTCCCCAATGTTTATAGCAGCATTATCAACAATAGGCATATTATGGAAAGAGCTCAAATGTCCATCAACAGATGAATAGATATGTACACTAGAATATTACTCAACCATCAAAAAGAATGAAATATTGCCATTTGCAATGAAGTGGATGGAACTAGGGTGTATTATTCTAAGTGAAATGTTAGTCAGAGAAAGACAAATACCATATTTCACGCATGTGTGGAATTTAAGAAACAAAACAGATGAACATAATGGAAAACCGAAAAGAAGAGGGGCAAACCATGAAATAGAGTCTATAGTTAAGAGAACAAAATGAGGGTTATTGGAGGGGAGGTAGGCAGGGGGATGGGTTAAATTGATGAATGTTAAAGAGAGCACTTATGATGAGCACTGGGTGTTATATGTAAGTAATGAATCACTAAATTCTACTCCTGAAACTAGTATTATACTATATGTTAACTACCTGGAATTTGTTTTGGTTTTTTTTTTGGGGGGGGATTTTATTTATTTATTTGACAGACAGAGATCACAAGTAGGCAGAGAGGCAGGCAGAGAGAGAGGGAAGCAGACTTCCTGCTGAGCAGAGAGGCCGATGTGGGGCTCGATCCCAAGACTCTGGGATCATGACTTGAGCCGAAGGCAGAGGCTTTAACCCACTGAGCCACCCAGGAGCCCCAACTACCTGGAATTTGAATAAAAACTTGAAACAAACAAAAATAAATAAATACAATAAAAATAAAATTTTTATGAAAAATAAGAACAAAGAGTACTAAGGTGTGACAAAAGAGGACAAAATGTTTAATATAAAAGTGTCAAAGATGCAGAGTGTTGGAAAAGTGGGCAGCTGTAGTATGATGTAGAATGCTCTCACCATGTCAAATATTGTGGGAAATTAGTGTCTGAGAACCTCCTGGTAAATGGAGCAATCAGAAGTTTACTATATCCTTACTCATAAATATTTTTAACAAAGTGCAGTTTAGATATCTATGAAATATATAGTCATTCAAATTTTCAGTTTTATAGATGACTTCCTTTGATTTTCTTTCTGTTTTTTCCATGGTTTTTCATGGTGGGTATGTTAATCCTTTGGCATGCCATCTACTGCTTCATGCCATAGAGGCCATCATAGTGTAAATGAAAACAGAGATATAAGTAAAATCCCTATCCCTGTTTTGGTTTACATTATTACTCTCTTCATTATAGAGAGAATCCATTATTCATGTGCGCTCACTGTACAATCTCTCCTGTTTTCCTATAACAGCAGCCCAGCTCTTAAAAAAATTCATACTATTCCTTTACACAATTATATAATAGATTTGACTATTCATCATTACAGTATGCTTATACACGAATATTAAAATTTAGCTTATTTTACCTCTTTATTTGAGCAGTATTTCTAATAGGACACATTTCTACAACAGTAATGATTAGAAATCAATACGGATATATTTTAAATATATTGACAATTATAAGGTTCCCACAATTTTTATCTTCGCCAGTAATTATAAGGGATTCAATTTCCCCACTTTACCAGAGTGTTTATTCTCATTTCCCTATAAATCTTTACTAATGATATAAATGTTCTGCCATTGTTTTAACTATACCTTTATTTGATTTATACTAGGAATTATTCTTATTGAATATTTTATTTTTCTCCTTTTTTGAAGTGTCTGTATCTGTTTTGTGTTGATTTATAGTAGTTATGTATGATGGGTATAAATTCCTTATTTCGGTCATAATTAAAAAATTTTTTTTCCAAAGTATTGTTTGTCATTTAAATTTTACTTGTTTAGTAATTTTAATATTATAGCAATTTTTATGTAGAACACATATCCTTTTTAAAATATTTTTTCTACTTCTTGTGTCCCTCTTCTAATACTGTATATATTTCAACTATCTGTTTATTATTTTTTAAAAAGATTTATTTATTTATTTGAGAGCAAGAGAGAGCACACAGAGCTAAAGTGAGAAGCAGACCTCCCACTCAGCTGGGAGCCCAACGTGGAGCTCAGTCCCAGGACCCAGGGATCATGACCTGAGCTGAAGGCAGACTCTTAACCGACTGCACCATCCAGGTGCCCCTTAACTACCTGTTTAATCTTTTAGAACTTTTTAAAAACTTATTTTTATATTAATATTATAAATCCATCAGGCATTTTAGTACTCCCTAAAATAAGGCAAAGATATATTTTAAATATTAATTTATGATGTAGATGTTATAAAAAGATGACTCAATTCCTATATTTCTACATGTACTTGGTCTTGAGTCTAGACTTTATGTTAATGTATTAATCTGATTATGTATCTTGATGGTAAAATTATTGCATATTGCTTATCATCATATAGAATATATTTTAATATTTGAAAAAGCACTTCATCATTTTCAGTAATCACAGACATTGAGGTTTTTCTCACATATGCATTCCACACATTAATTTTGGAAAACATAAATAAAAATACCCTTGTTATTGAGATTGCAATACATTTACAGATTTGTTCTTTTAATTACTACATTACTTATCACAGCATTCTGCCATTTTTCTTTTTTTTTCTTTTCCTTATAAACTTTTATAGATTTCATCATATAGGCAATTTATTTTTTTACTAGGTATTTTCTATACTGTTATACATTAGATTTTATTTCTATTGTATTTTAAACAGGTTACTACTGACCGGAAAATATTTTAGTTATACTACTATGGCATACACACAGGAAACTTTCTGTTGTTTTCTCGCTTTTTTATGTATGTCTCTCTGTTAGTATTTATCTCTCATTTGTACCCAAGATTAGGCCAAAATCCCTTTGAAGAGTTCAATCTGTGACTAGAAATTCTACCTCTTTTTTTGAAATAGAAAACAAATACCCCAGAAAGAGAGCAAAATAAGACTGTAAGGTCAGATGTATGATACTGTAATGGGGATTTTTTTTTAATAGTAAACTAATACAGAAAATGTAAACTATCAATATTTATGTGTGTATATAGAGGGGTGTGTCTATGTATGTTTTTAATGTATATGTGTATGTAATATGTGTATGTAATGTATATGTGAGCAATAATAGGTATATAAAAATAAATAAATCCTCCTATCAGTTTACTTTTCACATATTCTCATAGATTCTTTTCTCAGGGTTGCTATAAATCCACATAAAGGCTTATAATAAGACTTTGGCTAATATTTGTTTAAATAAAAATACCCAAGAGAAACAAAGTTCTAATTTTTTGAATTCCACATCATAAACAGCATTTTTTTAAGATTGTATTTATTTATTTATTTGACAGAAAGAGAGAGAGAGAGAGATCACAAGTAGGCAGAGAGGCAGACATAGAGGGGGAAGCAGGCTCCCCGCTGAGCAGAGAGCCCGATGTGGGGCTCGATTCCAGGACCCTGAGATCATGACCTGGGCTGAAGGCAGAGGCTTAACCCACTGAACCACCCAGGTGTCCCATAAACAGCATATATTTTTGGTGTGTTGAAGAAGACTGTCTGTGGTTTACCTGATGTGAGTCCGAAGAGTTGGCTGAATACATCCCCTGAAAAACTGAGTGTAAAGATTAGTGAACTTTATTAATATTTTCCCTGTCTCTCTCTCTCATATGCTATGGTGTCTACTATGGGTTTTGTTTAAGGCAGTGCCAAAAATGATGATTGAAGACAGCTGTGGAAATTGGTATTTAATATTCCATGGGTTTGACTATTGTAAGAAATGCCAAAGTTGCTAATCCTGTAGTGATTTTTAGTTCTGCTGAGGCACAAATTCAATTTGTAAATGCCAGGAGGTGGTGTGACAGCAGTTGTCATTTAGCTAGTAAATGAACATACAGTAGTAGTTTTCTGAATGCAAGCCTTACTTTGCGTGAAGGATTTCTCCTTGTTGGTTTATAAATTAGCATAATCATGTAACTACTTTTATTGCTATCCTTTAGAAAAATCAAGATACACACATGCACATATACACACACACACACACACTGGCAAGTCTGTTCAGTTGTTACTGAGGTCCTCAGTGAAGACTACGTTTGTCTTAAACTGTAAGATAAAATTTTCACCTATTCCCAGTGCTGTCTTCAATGATGCTTGTCCATTAAAATGTAGCTATATTTATTCATACCGTGAGAGTCATAGTCCTAATTTTAATTACTAATTCAACTTGTCATTTATTTGGCATTATTTCCCATAGCACATCATGCTGTGAAATACAGCCATACAGAGCTAATTCTTTTTAGTCACATTAAATTGGAGAAAAGCACAGAAGCATGTAATTTCATATAGAACCATAAGAACAAATGCTAAAGAAACTTGCTTTCACTTACATAATTCACTTAAGTGATTTCCTACTATTTATTAAGTCAAATGTCCCACACACTGCCTCAGAGAAATAGAATTCAATAATCTTTTATTCAATATAATTGTTCTCATTGACTTTTGCTCAAGGCATATTTCTAGCTATAAGTGTTAAATATTCTAATACATATATCCAAGAATTAAAAATTCTACAGATGTACCAGTGTACATAGGAGTTACTCAGTGAGAGTAATGTATAAACTAACATTAATATTAAATCTCACTGTATTTAGACTCTAATCCAAAAAAATAAAATCCAAAAGGGTCATTATAGTGTTCCAACAATTTTTTTATTTTAAAAAGTTTTTTTTTTTTAAATAAATAAAAATATATTCACTGGAAGAGATTATGCTGAGTGAAATAAGTCAAGCAGAGAGAGTCAATTATCATATGGTTTCACTTATTTTCGAAGCATAACAAATAACACAGAGGACATGGGGAGATGGAGGGAGAAGGGAGTTGAGGGAAATTGGGGGGGAGAAGAACCATGAGAGACTATGGACTCTGAAAAATAACCTGAGGGTTTTGAAGGGGTGGGGGGTGGGAGGTTGGGGGAGTCTGGTGGTGGGTATTGTGGAGGGCACGCATTGCATGGAGCACTGGGTGTGGTGTAAAACTATGAATTCTGTTACGCTGAAAAGAAATGAAATTTAAAAAAAAAGATTTTATTTTTAAAAAATAAAAAATAAATAAATAAAAATAAAAAAAAAGTTTTAATTTTTTTTAAATTTTTAAATTTTTTTTTTCTTAGGGAGGGAGAGAGAGAGGAGAGAGATGAGGGAGAGGGAGAGAAAGAATCTTAAGTAGGTCCCACACCAGTGTGGACCCCAAGGCAGGGATCAGTCTCACAACCCTGAGATCATGACCTGGGCCAAAACCAAGAGTCAGACACTTAACTGACTGAGACACCCAGATGCCCCAATGTTTGCTGAATAATTTTTAAAACCAAGCATTCAAACATAATTGGAAAGTTTGATTTCTAATGAGTATAAAAAAAAGTCATGATACTAAAAATCATGATCATTTGTGGTAACAGAGAGAGATTGTTGATATCTTCATGTCTATTGATGCTGGGCTTGGAGAAATGGAAATTCTGAAGAGAAATTAATTATATAAAAATTAAATGTAATAAAATCCATTGATCACTATCCTTTTTCTTCATTGATCATTCAAATAAAAACAGTTCATATCCATGATTATTTGTTTATATTTTAAATATGTAGCTTAATTCCATCGTTAAATATTTTCATTGGGCATAATTTATTATTCACTAAATTTTACTTGGCTAACTTCTATTTTGTACTTACCATAAAGCATCTTTAAGTTTTCCCTCTGAGAAACCATTTCAACCACTAACCAATCAATAAATAGCCAATAACTCTAGCTGTGTCACTTAGAGAAGCAGCCAATGTCACTCTAAAAGCAGCCAATGTCACTCTAGAAGTTAGTGGAAATACTTAATGAAATCAATATGACATCTTCATTTCCAACAAAACACTGAATCCAACTAGTTTTTTAGTCCAACTATCATCTACTTCTGTGTCATTGTATGGTACATTTGGCCTTTTGAGAAAATTCTACTGACTATTTAAAATCTTGAGTTACTTAGGTAAAATTGGATTTAGAATTGCTTAAAAGCTGAAAGTAACAGATTTAAGAAAAAAGAGGACTCAGAATATATTAAATATGGCAGGCTTAATTTAGCAAAGAATTAATAAAGTATAATCTCTAATGAAAATCAGAGATAGTAGAAATAACTTATCTGAAAGCAGACGGTTGCTATAGTAACAAGATACATTCGCTCTGATGTTGATTGAAAGGAACATATCTCAGAATTAACAGAGGCCACAGAGGATGGTATCTTTGGGAATCTTTCTGCTTGCCAACTTTTCTGTCCTAATACAAGATGGAGAGATTTAAGGTCAGGATGAAAAAGAAGATATTACAGATAAGAAAATTATTTTTGAATCCAGCAAATATTAGCAGAAGGTGATTCGAATCTATGTAGTTCAAGTGATGAGGCAAATACTTAATCGATGTTTAAAAATTGAGTTGAGGTGGCAAATAGATTTCATCTTGATGCTATCCTTAATTGATTTAGTTGCAGATACCTGAAATGGTAATGTGACCATCTATTATAGGTTCAGTATAAAAGAATGTGGTTGAGAGATAAGTAACTGACCCTGAGGGATAAAGGTGCAAGGATTCCTGTTGTCTGCTTTAGGGACATGAGCCAGGGAAAGCACACAAGAATGAAAGGGCTTCTCAACAATGAGAACTAGCAAAACTGAACTGATGTATGCATAAGATTCTAAAATCCAACCAATATAATGTAATCCAGTGCTTCTAGCCTGAAGTTATTCATATCCAAAATAGAGGCATATAAACACCCAAACAAAAAAGAAGAAATTTCTTGTTTTTTTTAAAAAGAGAAAAAGTATAAAAAATTACCTCACTTGGACTACCTATAGGTTTGTAGCTACAAAATCAATTGCTCTAATTTAGAGTGTATGTTTGTGAAAAAAGTTAAAATTTTTTCTCTTCATGTTATCTATTGAGAAAACATTTAGTAAGTTAAATTATGTTTTACTTACTTAATTTGATTAGAAAGTTGACTTCTGTCTCAGTCTGCTAAGCCTAGTCATCAGAAGACAGAGAGAAAAAGCCCAACGAAATAAATGAGTAAACTACATTCTATTGAGAACAAAAATACTTTCCAGAGAAATTTTGAACTCTGGAGGGATGGATATGTTTTAGGGATTTGTTTATTGGGATATTCTCTAGTAAGAATATTTGTATTGAATTTGCAATAAAGAAAAATCTTTATTTGGAAAAATTATATAATAATGGCTTCCAAACATTTTTCCAACTTTCTTTCTATGAAGATAATGTAAACTGTGATATATAAAGCAGATAAATTCAGAACTGTCCTGGTTGATCAGGAAGGGAGGATTGGGTACATCAAAGACAGGTTCTTTTGCCACCACTCCACCCCACCTTGCAACAGCCTCTGGATAGGCTTGTGGTATCTCTTAATGCTAAAAATCATTGGAAAATAATGTAGGCAAAACTTTTGACCAACTCTTTTTGATACAAATGTCAGAGTAGTTTTTAATAACTAGAGGCATGAAAATCCAATAGTGACTTCCTTTTAACTTCAAAACAAACAGCAATTTAAGAAAAACACCAAAATTGGACCTACTATGTGAAGAACTTCTGGACATGGAAACAACTTAGAGTAGGAAGAATCATTAGAAGTCGAAAGCATTAGTCCAAGTGTGATCTAAATCATAACAGTGGCAATATTAGGTGAGATGGGGGAGAGACAGGACAGTGGACAGGTCAAAAAAGTATTTGGATGGGGGGATTAGAGTATTGGAGTGCTTTACTAGCAATTGGAAAGATAAGGAAGAGGGACTAAATAAAGAAAGAAGACTGGATTTTGGCTTGACAGTAAAGTGAGAGTGGTACTATTCACAATATAAGTCCAAGTATAGTAATTTCAGTTTGACATATGCTGAGTTTTCGAGGTCCCCGAGGACCTTCAAGTGAAGATACTGGTTAGACTGATTTATAGGTCCATGAATCAGGAAAGGGAAGGATATAGACAGACAGATACCTATCTAATGGAAACATAGTTGTGTTATATGTGCACTTATATACATATATACATACACATATATACATATGTATATATGGATGACAGTTGAGGCCATGAAGATTGATGAGATCAGTCTGAACATGAAGAGTGAAAGTGGGCAGAAAAGAGGGAGAGGAAAGGAGAGAAAGATGAAAGAAGACATTCTACAGAAGAGCATTGAGGAGGAGCGTGGGAAGAAGAGTTCATCTAGAAGAATAAAATAGTTGTCACATAATATATTCCTCTGGCACTATTCTTAGACAAATATCTTTTGAGTATAGTTGACACACAATGTTATATTTGTTTCAGGTGTACAACATAGTGATTCAAAATTTCTAGATGTTATGTCATCTTCATCACAAGTATAGCTACTGTCTGTCACCATACAACTCTATTACAATATCATTGACTATATTCCTTATGTTGTGCCTTTTATTCCCATGACTTGTTCATTCCATAACTGGAAGCTTGCACCTCCCACTCCCCTTCACCCATTTTGCCCAAACACCCAGAGCCCTTCCCTCTGGCAGCCATTAGTTTGTTCTCTGTGTTTGTAGATCCAATTTTGCTTTTTGTTTGTTTTCTTGTTTATTCACTTGTTTTCTTTTTTAGATTTCACATATAAGTGAAATTATATAGTATGTGTCTTTCTCTGACTCATTACACTTAGTATAATACTCTGTAGGTAAATTCACGCTGTCACAACAGTTGAATATCTTTTTAAAACTTCTAATTTACTACTAAATTTTTAGTATCCAGATGTCATAGCAATATCATTTACCTTTATAAACATCACAAAGAAAAAAGAAATTGGATACTGCAATTGAGATTACTGGAAAGTTAGGGTTATAGCTCCATTTGTAGATAATCCAGATTCAGACATGATTTATTCTTGTTTTGATTGGTGAATGGAATTGGAAATCTTATTACATATTGGCTTTTTCATTAAATGTAACTCAAAATCCAAAAACTATGACTACCATAATAGATTATAACCTAATAAATGTATTTAATTCATCCATAAAGACAATTTAAAATGAGAAAAACTAATCTAAAATATATCTTCTGAAAAGCAATTTTATCTTGGAAAAAATCTGGCAGTAAATGAATTAAATTTTGAATTGTACATGTTGAAGAAATTCTATATGGCCAAAGTCTTATTTAGAGGAAAATTGAAGACTGTTCACATAGTTTTAAAGGACAACAAGAAAACAAATAAATACTTAACAAAAGATTATAAAAAAAATAAACTTGCAAGGGAAAAAAGGGAATAAATGAAAAGAGAAATAAGAAGAAAACACATAAAATTTAATTTCTTTAAAATTATTTTAAGTAAAATGAGCCCTAGGAGTTGAGGCATGGGATTTCCTACAGTGCACCAGAATATGCTTCCCAGGTATCTGTATTACATTCTTAAATCCTATTCACATGATCTCTACATAATGATATGGAAATTTGATATTATTAGCCTTTTCTTACAGATTAAAATACTGAGGTTAATAGGTGTGGAAGATGCACAGGAAGTAATTAATGTAACAACAGTTTGCATTTTGGTGTGTTAAACCCACAAGCTGTGATCTTTCCACTCTATGATGATGGTCTCCAGCCAACATTTTGCTAAAATAAAAAATCTAACTATTTAATTTCCCCAATTAATATCTTCTAATTTATTATTTACCTTTTTAAGTTGTTATGACAATATTTGTTTCTAGGTTTGCATATATTAAGGTAATATGTCACATATAGGATAATATCAATGCTAACATTAGTATAAGTAGCTTCTACCATTTTGCATATGCATTCTTTTTTTAAAATTTCTTTTCAGCATAACAGAATTCACTGTTTATGCACCACATCCAGTGCTCCATGCCATATGTGCCCTCCATAATACCCACCACCTGGCTCCCCCAACCTCCCACCCCCCACCCCTTCAAAACCCTCAGATTGTTTTTCAGAGTCTATAGTTTCTCATGGTTCATCTCCCCTTCCAATATCCCTCAACTCCCTTCTCCTCTCCATCTCCTTATGTCCTCCATGTTATTTGTTATGCTCCACAAATAAGTGAAACCATATGACAATTGACTCTCTCGGCTTGACTTATTTCACTCAGCATAATCTCTTCCAGTCCCATCCATGTTGCTACAAAAGTTGGGTATTCATCCTTTCTGATGGAGGCATAATATTCCATAGTGTATATGGACCACATCTTCCTTATCCATTCGTCCATTGAAGGGCATCTTGGTTCTTTCCATAGTTTGGTGACCGTGGCCATTGCTGCTATAAACATTGGGGTACAGATGACCCTTCTTTTCACTACATCTGTACCTTTGGGGTAAATACCTAGTAGTGCAATTGCAGGGTCACAGGGAAGCTCTATTTTTAATTTCTTGAGGAATCTCCACACTGTTCTCCAGAGTGGCTGCACCAACTTGCATTCCCACCAACAGTGTAAGAGGGTTCCCCTTTCTCCACATCCTCTCCAACACATGTTGTTTCCTGTCTTGCTAATTTTGGCCATTGTAACTGGTGTGAGGTGGTATCTCAATGTGGTTTTAATTTGAATTTCCCTGATGGCTAGTGATAATGAACATGTTTTCATGTGTCTGATAGCCATTTGTATGACTTCATTGGAGAAGTGTCTGTTCATGTAATATGCATTCTTAAAATACTATAGCTCAATAGCTGAGGGCTGAAGTCAAGGAGAGGAACCATTACCAACCTACAACATGGCAGAGAACAAGCTGGGCAAATTACATGTTCTGACCTCACTGTCTCCCCATCCTCTGATAACCTATCAAGTCCTATTGCTAAACTAACTAGAAGTGGGCAAGAGAGCTCTAATTATCTAATCCATGGAGGCTGGTGTTCCTAGAGCACAGAATAGAGAGGAGAAGGATAGAAAATGGATCAGGAAGGGCAAATAAAAAGTGTTCAACACAATTGCTAATTACAGTTGTGATACTTTCAATAGTTTATGAACTTATGATGTCTTTTCATATAATCCACCAAAGACCACCTCTTAACATTCTTTGAAAATAAGCCTGCTTTAGAACCTTCTTTTATTCGTTATTCTTAAATTTACATAATATAATGAGTTCACTGATCATACTCTTATCAGCACATTGAATTGCCATAACAACCATTCATTTTCAAACATATCTTGCATGTTTCTTTTAAATTTCAGCTGCATAATTTCCACTTAACCTCTGTATCCATGTTGCTCTTTCAATTTCCATATCTAACTTTCATTTTCTCTTTTGGGTATTGTTCTGCCTATGATTCTGACTAGTTATGTTCACTTTTATTTATAAATTGTTATCTGTCCTGTATTTTTCTCTGTCACATAAAAAAATAGTGAATCTAAAACAAAACAAATATTTCAAAAGATAATTTTTCACGATCACTTTTTTTAGATAACTGCAAAGAGATTTTTGATAGAAAATGTGCTCTAAAAGATGCACCGATTATATGTCACATCTATTACCTAGTAGTTTATTGTAATTCCTTAGTGTCCTCAGGAATACAGTGAGTGTCAGCAAATTAATGCACATATTTTCTCTTCATAGAAATTTTAACATATATATTATATCTTTTCAACATATATGTTATCTCAATGTTTTATAGGTGAATAAATTGAGACTCAGAAATCCTAAATGTATTGTCCAAGATCACATGCTAAAAAATGATAAAATAGCAATTCCATCCAGATTTAATTTTAAGATGAATATACAGAGGTTTTTTTATTCACTTTTAGAGGTTAACATATTAGTATGACTTTCATTTTGGTATGATAAGAAAGTCCTGAGTTTCTAAATATTTGCTAAAAGAACCGAATTCTCTTGGAAAGAAAAATAGCAGGCATATATTTACCTTATCAGTCTTTACAAGAAAATAATTGAACAGCAGAGAGAGATATAATAGGTCACCTCAGTAAAGGACAGCATTTACAAGAAACCATGACATGATAAGAACAGGGATATTATGAGCTTGCAATTGTTGTCATCCATCAAATTGGGAATAAAAATAAGGATGAGATTTAGAAAAAGGATATGCACAGGTAAAACAGGTTTAAATTATAAAGGCTTGCTAAAGCTTTTCATTGAGCTTTCCTTATAAAGTATTTTTTTGAGCATCAAGAGCAATTAAACAAATAACCCAGCATCACAGGTAGGGCAAATGCAAATGACTCAGGTCTAACAACAGAGGGAAGACATCATTTCTGTAATAAAATTGAAATCTCAGTAGCATTATGAAAGTAACCAGAGCAGCTGCCTTTGAATTCTGCCAAAGAGACAGATGCTCTTGGAATAGCCCCTTCCACTGCTGGTGCCTGAATCCCAAAAGGGCACTATTGTCATGCCATTCCACTTGTATTTTATTATTTTACTCATAGCCACATTTTACTCAGACTACTGAAACTTTCACAGAAATTAAATGCCATGTGTTCACATTAGTCTTTCACTAGCAGCTCCATTCTATATGAAATATTCTATTCTAACAAGAATCCAACCTAGATTTCACTGAAAATATTCCCTCCTTAGCCATCTAAATGTCATTTTTCTAATTTAGCACTAATATTTTAAAAGACAGAGGTCTCCATTTTACATACTATATTTACATACAAGCCTTTAGTCATTAGGCATAAAAAGTATTTAAATAAAGTAATATTTTAAAAATATGTATGCTGAATATGGAGTTGTATTAATCAAGAATAAATACAAAATCCCATGTTTCCCACATGCATTCACTGTAACTACTTCAAATTAGGACTAATTATTTTCTAATAGGGGAAAAAATCCCATATCATATTGTTTTAATCAGGAAACCAGAAAGATTAAAACAGAGGGTAATTTTAGCTTAATTTTCTAACCTGTGTTTATAAAATGTATTCATAGTATATTTTTTCTTGTTGCTATTTCAAGGTGATATAAATTTGAATGAAAGGACGTAATCATAAAAAGTACAGAATTCTAAGCCCATAATTCAAGAAATTTAGAGCAATTCTTAGTTTTTGCATTATAACACATAATACATACACATAATATAAATGAAAACATTGACTTCTTTGACCCTTAAGTTATTCAGGATATCATATGAGTTGCCCTGAAATTAATGCCCTCAAGAGTGAGAAATACAGTATGATAATTAAGGTCATGGGTTTTGGAACCAGACCTCCAGGTTTAAGGTATGTGTTTGCCATGTAATAACTGACAAGCTCTAGCTAGTTATTTAAATTATCCGTCGTTTTTCTGCAAACCATGTATAACATTTGCATGTGTATCATAGGGTTGTTGTAAGGAATAAATAGTCAACCATACAAAGTACTTAGAACACGCTCTCTTGTTTATAGTAAATGTCCCATAATATCTTTTCAAGATTAATTTCCAGCTGCATAAGTACATAACTTTTCATGTATGTTGAGAAATGCTTGGCAAATGTTATTTTCTCAGTCCCTTATATGATTTTCTATTAAAAATCTGATTGGGTTCTTAATTACTGAGACTCACTGGAACAGTTATTAAAAAAAAGGTACAGGAGAGCCTGGGTGGCTCAGTGGGTTAAAGCCTCTGCTTTCGGCTCAGGTCATGATCCCAGGGATCTGGGATCGAGCCCCACATTGGGCTCTCTGCTCCGCGGAGAGCCTGCTTCCTCCTCTCTCTCCCTGCCTGCCTCTCTTGCCTACTTGTAATCTCTGTCTGTCAAATAAATAAGTAAAATCTTTAAAAAAAAAAAAGGTACAGTAAAAGCCATGTATATGATGTATCAAATTGGGAGCGAGTGAAATGGGTTCAATTCCTATCTCTACTACTTATATCTATGACTCATAAGCCCTGATTCTTTAAGCTTACATCCTTATCTGGGGAACTAGAAAGGGAATGCTGATAAGTAGATGATACATTTATAATAAATCAAAACGTAGGAATTTGATTAATACTGAAGAAATTCATAACATAAAGTGAATTTTAAAGTAAACAGATATTTAAAAAAACATAATGGAGTTAGATGAAAGAATTAATTATCTTGGTGTTCTGGTGATATTTATATAATTTGCTTATGTTTTTTCATATCATATTATGAACTACTTGGTTATTTAACCATATAAAACTAAGAAATGATAAAATCATTAAAAACATGAAAGTAGAAAATAGACATTTAAATTCATTACATAAACCAAAGCTGTAAATTTGGAAGACTTATTTTGGATACATAAAGACAGAAGAAATTTATGACACATGCTAGATACTTAAAACTTAAATATAAGGATTTAAATACTTGAAACTACCTTAAAATTTTGATACTTAAAAGTTTTAATGTGGATAAACTTACGATTACATGAATACAGATCATGAAATACATCTTCATTGCTTGCAGGTTTAGGACACACCGTAAAGAGGAAACTGATTTCTCCAAGTAGTTTGTATTTGTATCTCAATATCTCATCAAAGTAATAATAATTAGTCAATTTTTGATAAAATAAGTCACAAGGGAAAATGGCATTGCACACACTTAATATTTTCCTGTAATAATTTATTTTGAAAGCACATCTGATTCTATCCTTTTTCCTTTGTGTATGTTTAATAAATAAGCCATGCTACTCCCAAAATATACTAGGAAAAGAAAACAAAATTTCTGATTATAGAGACATTTATTATGTCCACTCTGAATACAATACAATTTCATTCTTAGTCAATTTTTGCTTAATAGTGCCCATTTCTTTTAAAAGTTTATACTAGTCCATTATCATAATTAATATCAGTCCTTAAATATATACTGGCTCAGCCCTTTAAATATCATACAAAAACATTATATTTAGAATAATTATTGCCTAATTCATGGTAAAACTGAGTCCTTCTTTATCTCAAGTCCAGATAACATATGCTTTTTGACTTTAGTGAGTATCAGTGATATTTAATGGCCATGAAATATGTGCCATGGAACAAATACAAGTGAATTAGAGTAAAATAACACCATCTAGAATATCACAGTTATTTATCTGGAATTAAAGAATTAACTGCAGATACGGAAATAACACGTCCGTTGGGATTTATACTACTTATTTATTGCTATGTAACAAATCACCCCTCCCCCATTAGTGGCTTAAAACAAACATTTATTATCAATTTCTCACAGTTTCTCTGAGTCAGTAATCTGGGCACAGTTTCACTTTGTCTCAAGGTCTCTTGCAAGACTGCAACCATGAGGTCTTACATGAAGTCTCATTTCCAAGCAGAACTGTTGGCAGAACTTAGGTCCATACTAGGTGCTGTCTAGCACCACCAGCTCTTTCTGTATGAGCCTCTTTGTAGAGCACCTCACAAATCAATTGGCTTTTTTTCCATCAGAGTGAAAAAGTGTGAGAAGGGAGAGCAAGACAGAAGTCAGAGCATTTTGTAAAATTACCTCAGAAATAATATTGCATTACTTGCTCTCTTCATTAGAGGGCAATAAAATGAATCCCTAGGTCCAGCAGACATGAAAGGGAGAGAGCATTTACAAGGACATAAATGCCAGGAGGTAGAGATTATTTGGAACCATTTTAGAGACTGTCCAGCACAGAACTGCAACAAAATGGTTGGTAGTGGATATTTAAAATTTTGGTTTCATTCTATAAACATTTTCTAAAAATTATAAAATTTTGTTATATTATTAAATTAATATTAAAGATACTGGAAAGTTAGGATTCTAGCCAGTTTTATATTTTGCCACAATTTCAAATAGATGAAATGATGCCTTCTTAATACTTTCCATCTCCATTAGAAACAATAGCTTGGGCTCCAGTGATTACCCATAACTGCTTATTTCGTGTAATCATTTTATTATTACATAGAAATAGCCAGAATTATAGGTTGTAAATAATACAGAAATTAGTATTTTATATGTACTTTATAGATTTCATTTTTGGTTCCTTTAATATTGTCAATTTGTTGACTTTGCTTATTATTTTAATTTTAAAGTAAAAATTATGTGGTAACAAGTAGGTTCTACTAAATTGTCAAGTTGTGGTTGTTTTTCTGAGCTGAGACAGTGTAAAGTATCTTAGATAGGGTCTATTGATTTTAAGATATCTAATATCTCTGTTTATACATGGAAGACAAGCTTTCATTTATGGCTATCTGAAAATAGCCCAAGTCTTGCTGTATTTGGGGAAAACATAATTCCTATGGCATTGCCAAAAGAAAAGTCCCTCATGTCATCCTAGGAACCCATACTTGGTCCCAGAACTTTTAAAATATATATAATATAAGTATTTGTAATACATGATATTATTTTTAGGTTAAGTATTTTGCTTTGCTTAGTTTTGTATTACAGAAAATTTAATTTTTCCCAAACGACAAGCAATCTGCATTTTGAAAGGGTTTTATGAAACTTTTTAAGACCTAGTAGGAGTTGTTAACTATTTTTTTTTCTGTATTCAAGTCCTTAGATTTGAAGGATGTTTTTGTTGTTTTGTTTTGTCCTGAGCATCTGGATGAAAAGTGGAGAAATGTACTGAGATGACAAAGCCTACACATAAAACAAGTTGGGGACAAGGTCTAGAAAAGGTTATCTTGACTTAAGATGTGTTGAATACAAGAATTTTATTAGATTATCAAGTAAAAATATTGAATAAACAATCTTGACTTTAAGGAAAAAGATACAGGTAATCTTCACCACATAAATGACATGTACAGTCATGAGTCCCAACAGGATCATTTTAAGTATCCCCATCTATAGAGCAAATGGAGAAACAAACAAGCCAACTGAAAAAGAACCCTAGTATTAGTAGTACTAGTAGAGGACTGAGAGTGGCATATGAGAAGCCAAGCCAAGAATGTGCTTCAAGGAGTGCCTGGGTGGCTCAGTCCACTTAAGTCCACTCAGACACTTAAGTCTGCCTTCAGCTCAGGTCATGATCCCGGGGTTCTGGGATCGAGCCCCTTGTGGGACTCTTTGTTCAGTGGAGAGTCTGCTTTTCCCTCACCCTCTGCCCCTCTCCCTGCTCATGTGCTCTCTCTTTCTCAAATAAATAAATAAAATGTTAAAAAAAAAGAGAATGTGCTTTAAGGATGTTATATGTCAAAGAAAGAAAAAGAATGTTACATATCAAATATATTTCAATTTTTAAAAAGCTAAAAGCATTTTAAAAGAATGAACAATTGCATCATTTTCTACCTGTAGGTACTAAGATGAAGACTGAAACTTGATCTTGAATATAGTAATAAAATATAACTATTAACACTGGCAAAGTATATTTCATTGTATTAAAGAGGCCAAAATTCTTATTAGAATGGGCTCAAGACAAAATGGTGACAATTGTGTAGATAAATGTGTTTGGGAGTTTTAGTTTGAAGGGATTTAAAAAAAAAGAATAGTAGTTATTGTGGGAGGTATAGTTATGAGAATTTATACAAAATATCTTCTGTACACAGTAAGATGAAGGACATTTGTTACTGCATCAGAAATCCCCCCCACCCAGTAGTAGTGAGGAATACATAAGTGGAACAGATTCTTCTGAAATAATGAGTGGAAGACAGATAGAAAGCTTAGAAAACTTTTGAGAAATATTTGTTTGAGTAAATCAATGAAATATAAAAGGGAATAGACAATAGCAAAAATATTTAAAAGAAGCCTGGTTCTTTAAAATGCTTAGTGGCAAGACTTTGCCTTCTTCTAGTATCTGAAGATGAGCACTCTTAAGTCCTTGCATGGACAGAAAAGATAAAATTCAATAAATGCACAAAGATCCAAGTGGAAATAGCCAAACCTAACTGAATAGTTGTATTCTTTCCATTACATTGGGTATTTACCAAAGAAACATGAATTGGGAGAGAGAACTATTTTGCCTAGTTTCCCAAGAAATGGACAAAGAAAGAAAAAAATGATTGAATCTAATAGCAGAATGTTTACATACATATCAGATATTATTCATTGTTGACTTTAAAATCACCAGAACACTTTATGATTAAAATTGCCAAACTACCCAAAGCAATCTACACATTTAATGTAATTCATATCAAAATACCAATAGCATTTTTCACAGAACTAGAACAAATAATCCTAAAATTTGTGTGGCACCACAAAAGACCCCAAATAGCCAAAGCAATCAGGAAGAAGAACAATTCCATCAAAACGGTATGGTACTGGCACAAAAATAGACACATTAGTAGAACAGAGTAGAGAGCCCAGAGAAAAACCCATATTATATGATCAATATGTCAATTAATCTATGACAAAGGAGGCAAGAATATACAGTAGGGAAAAGAGCCTCTTCAATTAATG
Organism: Mellivora capensis; assembly: GCA_004024625.1. Lineage (NCBI taxonomy): Eukaryota > Metazoa > Chordata > Mammalia > Carnivora > Mustelidae > Mellivora > Mellivora capensis. The sequence goes on along the minus strand of PISX010011066.1, from coordinate 21,628 downwards.
GTGTTGAGAAAACTGGACAGCTGCATATAAAAGAATGTAACCAGATCACTTTCTTACAGCATACACAGAAATAGACCCAAAATTGATTAAAGACCTAAATGTGAGATTGAAACCATAAAATCCTAGGCAATAATTTGTTTGACATTGGCTGTAGAAATATTTTCCTATATATATGACAAGGGGAACAAAAGCAAAAATAGTCAAGGGGAACAAAAGCAAAAATAAACGATTGGGACTTCATCAGAATAAAAATCTTTCACAGCAAAAGAAACCATCAACAAAACAAAAACATAACTGAATAGGAGAAGAAATTTTCATGTAATAGAATATTGTGAAAAACCCATGTATATAGTAGGAATTGATATATGATGAATGAAGCTCCATAATTAAGTAGTGAAATGATGGGCATTTTAGTAGATGTTATTAAGAAAATGTGCATAATCCAGATAAAAAAATAAAGTTAAAAATAGAATAACCAGGGACGCCTGGGTGGCTCAGTTGGTTAAGCGGCTGCCTTCGGCTCCGGTCATGATCCCAGCATCCTGGGATCAAGTCCCACATCTCCCACATCGGGCTCCTTGCTCAGCAGGAAGCCTGCTTCTCCCTCTGCCTCTGCCTGACACTCTGCCTGTGTTCGCTCTCTCACTCTCTCTCTCTCTGACAAATAAATAAATAAAATCTTAAAAAAAATAAAAAATAAAAAAAAAATAGAATAACCAGGGACACTTGAGTGGCTCAGTCATTAGGCTTCTGCCTTAGGCTTGGGTCATGATCCCAGGGTCCTGGGATCTAGCCCAACATCAGGCTCCCTGTTGAGCAGAAAGCCTGCTTCTTCCTCTCCCACCCTCCCCCGCCCCCACCTCTAGGTATATCCAAAGGAAATGACATCTCAAAGACATCTCAAAGATGTCTTGAAAATTGAAAGACGGGGCACCTGGGTGGCTCAGCCAATTAAGAGGCTGGCTTTGGCTCAGGTCATGATCCCAGGACCCTGGGATCTAGCCTCACATCAGGCTCCCTGCTCAGCTGGAAGCCTGCTTCTCCCTCTCCCACTCCCCCTTCTTGTGTTCCCTTTCTCACTGTGTCTCTCCCTGTCAAATGAATAAATAAAATATTTTTTTAAAATGTGAAAGACAAAGTCCCCAAAAAACTGATATCAATAAGGAAAAAAAGACTAACAATTTACAATAAATATATAAAACTTATCCTCAAACATATGAAAAAATGTTCATACTCACAAATGTAAGCTCTGGATACCTAGAATGATACATATGAACCAAATGGGGAAAGTTTGTAATTGAAAATAGGATGTTCCCATCTGTCATTTTAATGCCTCCATGGCTTACAATAGGATGTTTGAGATATAAGGTGTTGAAATTGGTGGTTTGAACTGGGAGTAGATTTTAAAATATGCTGCAGAGAGATACACATATATATCCATATATTTGTTTTATTTTGTTTAGGAAAACTTACTCTTGGCAGCTGGTTTGACTAATTCCTTGATACCTGCTTGCACATAACAATTTTCACAGCTCATTAAAAGTAAAAAGCATGACAACACATTCTGTTTCTGATGCTGGAGCAAACAGATACTCTTATACATCATAAACATTAAAGCTGGTGTCTGCTGTATTAAGCTGGGTTCTCTAGAACCCGAGATAGATTTTGACATGCAGGCAATGAAAGCTGTGAAAAAGAGGGAGAAAGAAGATTTGGACAGAGCAGGAAGAAAGTCAGCTGTGATGCAAACAAACAAAATCTCAGCCAGCTCAGAGAAAGACCTGGAATATAGATAACCCCCAAGAATTTTTTTTTTTTAGGAGCTGAAATGGAAAAGACTTTATACTCCTTCTTTAATTGGTTATTAAATATGAAGTTCCCTGGAAAGTTTTTCTGCAGTTGAGTTAGATCCTAACACTATTAACAATTGGAGTCTGCTGATAGCTGGGACCACAAATCCTTCTTTGATGTGCAATCTGAGAAATTCTGTTTCCATCACAGTGTTTACAATGAGAATAGGAAGGAGAATGGAATTTAGGAATAAATAATACAAAAGAGGCCTAATGATGGTAATGTGCCTTGGTCCAAAGAATATCCTTAAGACAACTATTCACATCTGAAATGATTTACAGGCCACAGTTTAGTCTTAGGTCAGCCTTTTGCTCTTTGGGAATTCACATCATTTCCCTGAGCCTCCATGGTCTTAACTGATTTGTAAAACAGCAATATTTTTCTCATAAAAAAACTCCTGAAGCACATGGTACTTCTGTTCCCTTTGAGGCTTAAAACTTTATTCTATGCAATAAAATATCAAATGTTATGCATGAACAGTTACTGGATATACTTTTAGTTAAATGTAGTAAACATATTAGAAGTCTGATTATGTTATTAAAAGCTGACAATACCAAGGCTCAGTAAAAAAAAAAAAAAAGAATTTAGATATTGGAAGAGAACTGAAAGCTCAATGGAACGTATTATCAGACAGATTAGATGTCAGGTTCAGAGAAGTCAAGTAAAGTAGAAAGATTCATAATCTAAGACATCAATTGCACATGGGAATGCAAGATGGCACAGACACTGGAAGTTTGAATGTTTCTTACAAAGTTAAGTAGTCTTACCATCAGCTCCAGCAATCATGCTCTCTGGTATCTATCCAAAGGAGTTGAATACATATCCACATAAAAACCTTCCCATGGGTGTTTATAGCAGCTTTATTTGTAACTGCCAAAACTTGAAAGCAATCAAAATGTACTATAGTAGTGAATGGATAAATCAACAGTGGTATGTCTAGACAATGCAATATTATTCAGCACAAAAAAACAAAAACAAAAACAAAACAAACAAAAAACTGTCAAGCTATGAAGAGTCATGGAAGAAACTGAAGAGATCATGTGAAGCTTACATACTTTATGATTCCAACTCTATGATATTTCAGAAAAGGCAAAACTGTGAAAACAGTAGAAAAATCAGTGTTGCCAGATATTAGGGGGACAAAAAAGTGAATAAGCAGAACAGAGAGGATTTTTAGGGCAGTGAATATACTCTGTATGATACCATAATGGTAGACACGTGTCATTATATATTTGTCCAAACCCACAGAATGTACAACAGCAAGAGTCAACCATAATGTAAACTATGAACTTTGAATGGTAATGATGCATCAGTGTAGGTTCATCAACTTGTACTACTCTGTTGAGGGATGCTGATAATAGGGGAGACTATGCATGTGTGGAGGAGGGAGGTATATGGGAAATCTCTGTACCTTCCAGTCAGTTTTAGAGCTCTGAACCTAATACTGTTTTAAAAAGACAAAGTCTATTTTGAGAAAAAGTGAACATTAAGTAAATTTGGAAACGAGATCTTCTGTGGTGTTTGTGTTGTTGCAGAGACATTTTCTGGGATACTCTAAAACTTGCCTCTAAGTGGAATGAAACTAGTAAGGGCTCTGAATCAGTTTGTTCAATTCATGGCTACAAAGTCACTTCTCAGCCATCTAATGTGACACTCTTTATGTGGGAATAAGGAAACTGAGGCTCAGAGAGGGTAAGTAGTTTATATCAAGTGACACAGCTATTTTATGTCGGTCTTCACCATGTGAAACTTTAATGTTCCATATGAGAAATGTCAACATCATCAGTGACTGCTTTAATACAAAATCAGTTGTGAATGTATACTGAATAAGCAAATTTCATTCTTCATAGTTTGGTGAGGGAACTTCATTTCACAAAATTAAGGGGCAATCTAAGCCCATCATAATATTAGAAGTCTAAAATTAAAATGTGTTATCTATAAATTCAGTATTCTTTCAATTTTTATATATTTGATTTCCCATAATAGAAATGAACATTTCTTCATTAACAGAGGTCTGGGTCAAATGTATTTGAAAAATAAAATATTTTATACAGCATTTTTGGAGATTTATCATATACATAAACACAGTAAATCTTCTGGGAAATCTGCAGTTAAAATATCTGCTTAAATTTGCATAACCCAGAGTTTCCCAAATTTTTTTGAGCATGGAACATTTTCTTCAGAACACGCTTTGTATTATTTAATTAAATATAGGTATGGCAAAAGACAAACAATCCCATGTTTTTTAATCTTTATGCAAATCTGTTACTTATTAGAGTTTCCAGCTGAATGTCAAAGTTCTAAAATCCAAACTTAATTTTTCTGACTTTTTAAAACCTTTCTTAGGGCATTGGACATCTTTAAACTATGATTCTCTACAAACTATATCTGAGTACTCTGTTATATATCCTTTTTACCAATTTTTATTTCTCTCACATATTATATATTTCTCTGACAAACATATAATGTTTCACAATAAATAATTATTGAATAAATATCTAAAGATATTGAATAAATAAAACCACATTATACACTCTCTCTTAGCTTGGCATATATTCCTTTCTTGCCTAACATTTTTTTTAATATCCTATTTTTTATACTGTCAAAAATTATTCTTTAACTACTAAGTTTTTCCCCATAATTTTCCTCCTTCTATTCTTTCTTTCCTCCCTTAAAATGATAAATGCTAAAACAATAGAATACTTGAGATCATATAGGAGGATGGTACTTTATCTGGAGGAGCACGAAAGATTTTAGTTTGACCTTCATATTAAACTTATTCATAAAGATTCATATCACTATTGTTCATTAAATCATTGAAGTAATGGTAACTTGCACAATACATTCTAATAATATTACACATTACCACACTCATAATAATAACTGTTACTGTCTGTGACTGTTTCTAATAAAAAAATGGATTAAAAAGACCTTGAGTAAAAGTACAATTGCTGATTTTAAATATAAACGTTTTTCTTAGAAATCCCTTTTTCTTAATAACTTTATTTTCTGCAGTCATTTAAAAATAAATATTTTCAGAGGTCCCTGGGTGGCTCAGTGGGTTAAAGCCTCTGCCTTCGGCTCAGGTGATGATCCCAGGGTTCTGGGATCGAGGCCCGCATCGGGGTCTCTGCTCAGTGGGGAGCCTGCTTCCTCCTCTCTCTCTGCCTGCCTCTCTGCCTACTTGTGATCTATATCTGTCAAATAAGTAAATAAAATCTTTAAGAAAATAAATATTTTCAATCAAAGGAAGTAGGAAATAGTGGTATTGATGGTTAAAAAAATGATAGGATTATGGAACCTGAGAAATATTTACTATTGAACTACTTTTTTTTTAAATTTTTTAATTTATTTGTCAGAGAGAGAGGGAGAGAGAGCTAGCGAGCACAGGCAGACAGAGTGCCAGGCAGAGGCAGAGGGAGAGGGAGAAGCAGGCTCCCTGCGGAGCAAAGGAGCCTGATGTGGGACTCGATCCCAGGACGCTGGGATCATGACCTAAGCCGAAGGAAGCCGCTTAACCAACTGAGCCACCCAGGCGTCCCTGAACTACTTTTTAAGTAAAAGATATTTTGTTGTTGCAAACTAATATAACATATCTACATTAGCTCTCACTTAATGAAGAGACATTTAATTTTGTAAAAAATGATTTTTACCAAGTAACACTTTATTTGTTATATAAACAATTTCCTAATTCTAGAGCAGTTAAGAAGAATATCATGCTTATTAAGTGATCTAGGATTTAGTGATTTATCACTTGCATACAACACTCTGTGCTCATCACAACTGCTGTCCCTAATCCCCATCACCCATTGAAAACATTCCCTGCCTACTTCCCCTCCAACAATCCTGTGTTTTCTCTATAGTTGAGTCTGTTTTATGTTTGCCTCTCTCTCTTTTTGTCCCCTGTGTTCATCTGTTACATTTCTTAAATTCCACATATGAATGAAATCATATGGTATTTGTCTTTTTCTCTGAATGACTTATTTCACTTAGCATAATACTCTCTAGCTCCATCCACATCATTCCAAATGACAAGAGTTCATTATTTTCTATGGCTAGGCAATATTCCTTTCTGTGTGTGTGTGTGTGTGTGTGTGTGCCAACCACTTCTTCTTTATCCATTCATTAGTGAATGTATATTTGTGTTCTTTCCATAATTTGACTATTGTTGACAATGCTGTTATAAACACTGGAGTCCATGAAAAACGAGCAGCAACCTCTTTGATATGAGCCATAGCAACTTCTAACACGACACATCATTGGAGACAAGGGAAACAAAATGAACAAAATGAACTATTGGGACTTCATCAAAATAAAAAGCTTCTGCACAGTGAAGGAAACAATCAACAAAACTAAAAGGTAATCCCCTTCTCTAAACACTAAAGCAGAGTTTAGTATTTGTGGGTCTTAGAGTCAGATTTGTGAGTCTTAGAGTCAGATACTAAGGGAGGGAGAAACTAGACAAAGAATGAGGAGAAAGGTGAACTGGAAATTAATGCTCAGATGAAAATAATAAAAATGTGGAGTTGAATGAATAATGTTATGGAGTTTTAGCCTTATAAGCTCCAAATTCCTACTTCTGAAATACACAATACTTATTACACAGGATGGATGACTTTTAGGATTCATGAAATAGGGATGAAATCAATTTTTTTTTAAATTATGGAACTGATTTTTACTTGTGTATGAGTGATACTTGATGTGACATTTTGTCATACTAACAGTCAGTACTAGGTAATAATACAGTTTCTATCTCACTTGTTTTGTTCATTGCTATTAAATAACTTGGACAGACACAAAATAACATTTCTGTAAAAAGTATACTTGTTTGCATAAGTTAAACTATATTATGGTAGGTTTTTATGATGTATTATTCTTCTTAATTGAGTTACTCTTATTTTGCAAAAACTTCATTTCAGGATGTTGAAAGACATGGTCCTTCTTTGATCATAGAAATTCAATTTTTTTTTTTCCCAGTAAAATCCAGTAGCAATATGGGGGTAAAACAAAAGCATATTCAAGAAATACTATGATGTAATAACACATGACTAGTGGAAAGTATGGATTCACTTGAAGGCAAACAATGTTAGGAACAACTGAAAAGTAGACTTCAGAAGATAATTAATACTAAACTACATGGAAGAACAATCACTTTTTGAAAAGCCCTTATTAGGGTAAACAGAAATACAAGAAAGTTTCACAGTAGGGAAATAAATATGATATACAGTATAAAAATTAATCAGACTGAGAAGCAATGTTAAATAAGTCAAATAGATGGTAATGAACACAATATGCAGAATCCATGGTAAATAGTGACATAGAAAATGACTCAGACACCAGGTAATGAAAATAACAATTACTTTTAACAGCAGACAGCAGTGTAGGCATGAGCTGCAATGGACTTGAAAAGAGATGCAATATTCCAAGTCTGTTTTTTTTTAAATTGTAGAATATATGAAAAAAAAGGAAGATACAACTTATTCTACAAACATTGCAATAAAAAATATAATATTCATATCAAAAGGCAATTGAAACATGCTTTATTCACAAATCTAAAAACAAGTATATATTTAAAATTTTCTCCCAAGTGTATGTATTTTATTTTTAATTATTTTTCTTTTAGAGGGGGAGATAGAGAGAGAGAGAGGAAAAGTGGAAGAGGGGTAGAGGGAGAAAACTCCAAGAAGACTCCCTGCTGAGTGCAGAGCTTGCTGCAGGGCTTGAACTCAAAACCCTGAAATCATGACCTGAGCCCAAATCAATAATTTGATGCTTAAATGACAGAGCCACTCAGGTACCTCCTGAATGTATGGATTTTAAAGACACTGTTGCTACTGTGATAATGTTTATAGTACAAATGCAACATGCATTAATGTAAATAATAGAAAAAATAACTTGGAAAGTAAAACATAAGATAATTTCAAAATAGTACTCAGTAGATTTCAAAGACCTAAGATGAAAAAGTGTAAAACATATCATTTATGGACATTTAAAAAAATTACACTTTGGATTAAAAATATCTTTGATATATCTTTGATATAGTAGGTGTTAAAATATATTATAAAATTTAATTTCACCTTTTTATTTTTATTTTTTAGAAATGTACTTAACAAAAAATGTGAAATGAAATAGATAGCTCCGATTATATTTCTGTTGGACAGAGATGATAGAGATGGGGGTTAGAAAACCAGGATATAGTTTCTTGGCACATGGTTTTATGTACTCCTTAAAAAATAGATTTATTTTCATGACACTAAATTCAGGCCTTGACCAGGACAGCCAAGAAACCAACAAAGGCATCCAAGTAATATTTTGGAGATCAATAAATTGATTATTTTTACAACTTAGATTTGAATTTTAACCCTACCACTAAATGGCTCTCTGATTTCTTTAAATTCTCTAAGCCCATGTTTTTCGTCACCTATTTAAAAAACAAAACAAAAAGAAAAACCAAAAAATCCTTTTGGTATTATATGACTATTGGTTGAGGGTTTTAGTATTTAAGTAATAATTCATATTGCATTCAGTTCATGTTAGGAATTATTATTATTATCATAGCTATTATTGTTATTAATATTAGTGAAAACCTTAGTTTTTTTCTGAGCTTATGAATACCTAGAATGGCTGGCAGACTCTATTCATACCTTTCCTTCCCCCCCCCATCAGTGTTATGAAGGGCACAGCAGGGAAATCACCAGCTAGAGCATGAAGGTAAAGCAATTTTACATTCATCTTCCCTTCAGAAGGAAATATTGAAATGTCGGTTGCTGTGATGTCTTATACACTATAAAATCATTTACTGTCCATTGGGATTACGAGACCTGGTGATGCATTTGCCTTTTCTGAATATAACTTCCCTGAGAGAGTTGCTGCAACATGGCCATCTGTTTGGGTATCATGGCTGAGATATATTTTACAAGTCTATCTTCCTTTTCCCCTGTTTCTCAACATAGGCATTTTTACATCCACAAACCAATGTCTTAAAGCATTTTTCTCAGAGCACCCAAATCAAGTGCAATGGATTTAGAGTCAGGAGACCTAGTTTCTATTCCAGGCTCTGCCACTAATGAGTTCTGTGACTTTGGGAGAGCTGTTTAATTTCTCCTGCCCTTAATTTCTTGCTTTAGACAACAAAGAGTTTGAACTGAATTTTTTAAACATCGTTTTCACATATAATTGCCTAAACTTTTTCATCATATTTAAAATGAAAATGTTGTGTTATTTTATGATTTTTTTTCTGCAATCCCCTGATGTCACCTGCTTTATGTCTTTGTCATTTATTGATTCATTCAACAATTAAATGAGGCCTTGGTTCAGATAATGTTCTAGGTATTAGGAAAATAATAGTAACCAAAGTATATACTTTCACAGAGTCCCTGGGTAGCTCAGCCAGTTAAGTGTCTGCCTTTGGCTCAGGTCATGATTCTGGGGTCCTGGGATTGAGCCCCACGAGGTTCCCTGCTGAGCCCCACATTGGGCTCTCTGTTCCAAGTCTGCTTCTCCCTCTGCCTCTCACCCCACTCTTGCTCTCTATCTATCTCTCAAATAAATAAAATCTTTAAAAATTATATCCTTTTGAATCTTACAGTTTGTGGGGAAAAATAAACATCAATCAAAATATTTACACCCACACAAACACACATGATGTGATTGTGACTGGCCATGCAGGCATAAAATTTGGTGATATGAAAATAAAATAGAAGTATGTGGCTTTTGGGAGGAGGTAAGAGAGGATATGTGTGTGCATAAATAAATATTATTTATTTCCCTTTTAGGATATGTATTCTAGTTAATGCACTATTTTTTCAATTTTTGAATCTAATTCTTATTATATTCCAGGCACTGTTTTACATACCTCAGTTTACAGGAATGAATAAAAACTTTATGGAGTTTACAGTGTAATTAAAGAAGCAAGAGTAAATAATCAAGAGAGTTCTGCTTCTTCTTAAGATGTAGGAAGCAAGAGAATATGATTCCCATCCTAACAACTCAAAAAAGGCAAAAAAATCTTCAAAAGCACAATGTTTCTCAGAAGTATAGAAGACTTGTCAAAAGACAACTAGGGGAACTGAATTTCAAAAATGACAAACTTCTCCCAGGAGCAAAGGGACAAATGAATTCTTTCATTTTTGTCAGAGCAGAGAAGCCACAGGTGGCTTCAGTAGAAGCGAGTGAGAAATCAACTAAAATGGTGATGAATTACTATGGATTTAGTTGGGCTTGCCTATGGGTTTAGAGTCACTACAGCCACAGACATACAGAGGGCTCTTCCCACAGGCTTCCTCCAGATGCTCAGGAAAAAGGCAAGCTGAAGACAGGAGAGAGTCCTCTCAGTGGTAGAGGCATTCATGAGATGATTTTCAGCCATGCTATCTGCTCCTCTGGAACCTGGAAGCAAGTTTTTAGTTGCTGAGATGAAGGTGAGGGCAACAAACACTCTCAACCCGGTCTGTGGTCTTCATGGGAGTGGTATAAGCAAAATCTGTGTAAGAATAGGAGATTCTCTTTGTCAATACCATAAATCAGGTAAATATATAGAGTTTCTACAGGAAGGGTAAAAGTCTTTTGCATCAAGGTAAGGTCCACAAAAACTCCTTGGACCATACACCAATATAAAACAGAAGTTTTGCTATCACTTAGAGAGGAGAAGGTAATTCTTCCCAAAACCTACTATAGACAAGATTCATCCTATTAAATTCTGGCAATACAGGTGTGTTTCAGTGTTGAGTGTATTAATTACATACTTATAAAAGTAGAAACACATTTAAGAATAGTATGTGTTATATATCTGATGAAATAAAAATACAATAGCAAAATTTGGGTAAACTGAAAGAGATAAGAAAAATGGGCAGAAGACATGAACAGATATTTCTCCAAAGAAGACATATGAATGGCTAACAGACACATGAAAAAATGTTCTATATTATTAGCCATCGGGGAAATACAAATCAAAATCACATTGCTACCACTTTACACCAGTTAGAATGGCAAAAATTGACAAGTCAAGAAACAACAAATATTGGAGAGAATGTGGATAAAGGGGAACCCTTATTACTGTAGGTGGGAATGCAAGTTAGTACAGCCACTTTGGAAAACAGTCTGGAGGTTCCTCAAAAAGTTAAAATAGAGCTACCCTATGACTCAGCATTTGCACTACTGTGTATTTACCCCAAAGATACAGATGTAGTGAAATGAAGGGGTACATGCACCCCCATGTTCATAGCAGCAATGCCCATAATAGCCAAACTGTGAAAGAAGCCAAGGTGCCCATTTTTTACTTTATTTTTAAAATAATTTTATTTTTCAGTGTTCCAAGATTCATTGCTTATGCACCACACCCAGTGCTCCCTGCAATACGTGCCCTCCTTAATACCCACCACCAGGCTCACCTAACCCATCTCCCTCCCCTCCAAAACCTTCAGTTTGTTTCTCAGAGTCCACAGTCTCTCATGCTTTGTCTCCTCCTCTGATTTCCCCCAATTCACTTTTCCTTTCCTTCTCCTAATGTCCTCCATGTTATTCTTTATGTTCTACCAGTAAGTGAAACCATATGATAATTGACTATCTCTGGTTGACTTATTTCACTCAGCATATTCTCCTCCAGTCCCATCCATGTTGATACAAAAGTAGGGTATTCATCCTTTCTGATGGAGGCGTAATATTCCATCATATATATGGATATCTTCCATATCTTCCCTATCCATTCATCTGTTGAAGGGCATCTTGGCTCTTTCCACAATTATACCCAGTAGTGCAATTGCAGGATCATAGGGTGGCTCTATTTTTAATTTCTTAAGGAATCTCCACACTGTTTTCCAAAGTAGCTGCACCAACTTGCATTTCTACCAACAGTGTAAGAGGGTTCCCCTTTCTCCACATCCTCTCCAACACTTGTTGTTTACTGTCTTGTTAATTTTGGCCATTCTAACTGATGTAAGGTGGTATCTCAATGTGGTTTTGATTTTAATCTCCCTGATGGCTAACGATGATGAACACTTTTTTATGTGTCTGTTAGCCATTTGTATGTCTTCTTTGGAGAAGTGTCTGTTCATGTCTTCTACCCATTTTTTGACATGGTTATCTGTTTTTTAAGTGTTGAGTTTGAGGAGTTCTTTATAGACCTCGGATATCAGCCCTTTGTCTATAGCATCATTTGCGAATAACTTCTCCCATTCCATGGATTGCCTCTTTGTTTTGTTGACTGTTTCCTTGGCTGTGCAGAAGCTTTTGATCTTGATGAAGTCCCAAAAGTTCATTTTTCGCTTTTGTTTCCTTTGGAGACATGTCTTGAGAGAAGTTGCTGTGGCCGATGTCTAAGAGGTTACTGATGTGGGGCTCGATCCCAGGACCCTGAGATCATGACCTGAGCAGAAGGCAGAGGCTTAACCCACTGAGCCACCCAGGTGCCCCTCATTGGCTTTTGATAGGAATTGCATTCAATCTGTACATTGCTTCGAGTACTATTGACATTAATAATATTAAGTGTCCCAAGCCACAAATCTGTGACATCTTTCCATTTATTCACTTATTTAATTTGTTATACAATGTATAAGGCTTTCACTCCCCTGGTGAAGTTTAATCCTGAATATTTTATCATTGTGATGAAATAGGTGAAATCATCCTTAATTTCCTTTGTGATTGTTTTTCAATAGTGTATAAAATTGTAACAGAATGTTGACTTTGTATCCTACAACTTTGCTGAGCTCATTTATAGATCTGTTTGTGTGTGTGTAGAATCATTAGGATTTTCTACACATAAAATCATGTTGCTTATGTACAGATATAATTTTATTTCTTCACTTCCAATTTAGATGCTGCTTCGTTCTTTCTCTTTCCTTTCTCTCTCTCTCTCTCTCTCTCTCTCACTCATTCATTCTTTCTTTTAGATTTATTTATTTTTTACCGAGTTACACTGATTAGGACTTCTATCTTTTTTTGTTGAATAGAAGTGGTGATAACAGACATCCTTATCTTGTTCCTGATTTCTGAGGAAAATCTTTCAGTCTTTCACCATAACACATGATGTTAGTTTGGGTTTTTCATGCACGACCTTTTATTGTGTTGTAGTTTTCTCCTTTCTTTAATTTGCTGAATATTTTTATCCTGAAAGGGTGTTGAATTTCTGCAGTTGCTTTTTTCCACATCAGTTGAGCAGATTATATATTTTTTTTAAATTTTGTTCTGTTAACATGGTGTATTTCATAATTGACTTTAATATGTTGAGCCATTCTTCCATTCCAGGAATAAACCCTGTTTGGTTATGTTGTATAATCCTTTTAATAAGCTGTTAAATTGTTTGCTGGTATTCTGTTGAGAATTTTTATGTTAACATTCATTAGAGCTATTGGCCTGTAGTTTCCCTTTTTTTTGCAATGTCTTTATCTGCCTTTAGGATCAGAATAATCCTGGCTAATAAAATACATTTGGATGTCTTGCCTCCTCTTCAATTTTTTTTGGAAGAGTTTGAGAGTAATTGGTGTTCATTGTTTAATCATATAGTAGAATTTGCCAGTGTAACTATGTGGTCCTGGGTTTTCCTTTGTAGGGAAACTTTAGATGACTAATTCAATATACTTACTAGTTACAGATGTATACAGAATTTCTATTCATGATTTAGTATTGGTAGGTTGTTCTGGGAATTTGTCTATTTCATCTAGTTTATACAATTTGTTGATACACAATCGTTCATAGTATTCTTGCATAGTCTTTTTGATTTCTATCAAATTGGTAGTACTAGTCTCATTTCTGAACTTAGTTATTCTAATATTTTCTCTTTTCGTAAGCAGTCTAGTTTAAAGTCTGTCAGTTCTGTTGATCTCTAAGTAGAATTAAATCTTGGTCTTATTTTATTATTTTTCTGTTCTCTAGTTTATTGATTTTTATTTTTTCTAAATTTTTATTTGTTTTTTTAGTTTCTTTTCAGTGTTCCAGAATTCATTGTTTAATTCTTTTTTTATTTCCTTCCCTTTGGTAGCTTTTAGTTTAGGATACTCTTCTTTTGTGGTTAACACAGATATAAACAAATATTATTGATTTGTAACCCTTTTTAAAAAAATATAAGCATTTATAAGTTTCTCTCCCTGTTTTTGCTGATTCCCATACATTTTTGTATGTTTTTGTATGTTGTTTTCATTTTCATTTGTCTTGACATTTTTAAGTTCCTCTTGTGATTTCTTCTTTGATCCATCGTCTAAGAGTAAGTTACAAAATTGCTACATATCTGTGGATTTTCCAGTTTTCCCACCTGCTGTTTATTTCTAGTTTCCTTCCATTGTCACCAGAAAAGATACTTTGTTTGATTTCAGTCTTTTATAAATTATTAAGTCTTGTTAAATGGCCTAATATATGGTCTATCTCAGACAGTGTTCCATGTGCACTTGAAAAGAATGTGTTAGTTTTTCCTTTGTTGCATGGAGTGTTCTGTATGTCTAATTGGTCTATAGTGTTAAGTCCTCTATTTCCTTATTGATCTTTTGTTTAGCTGTTCCATCTACTATTGATACAAGGGTATTAAAGTCTTTTATTACTTTAGAACTTCATATATCTTCCTTCAGTTCTGCCTGTGTTTTCATTTATTTAGGAGCTCTGATATTATTGCATATATGTTTATAATTTCTGTATCTCCTTGATGAATTGATCCTTTTATGTAATTGGCCTTTTATATATGATGTCCTTTTTTTCTCTCTTGAAACAATTTTTCACTTAATTTTTTGCCCCTGGTAATAATAAAGTCACCGTTAATCTCATTTGGTTACTATTTTCATGGAGTATCTTTTTCTATTTCTTCATTTTTCAACCTGTATACTCATACTTAGATCTAAAGTGAGCTTCCTGTGAACATTCTGTAATTGTATCCTTTTTTTTTTTACATTATGCTGATCAGTCATCTTTAGTTTGAGGCATTTAATTTTTTACTTTAAATGTAATTTTAATTATGGAGAGGGGTGATTTAATATTGCCACTTTGTAATTTGTTTTCTCTATTTCCAATAGATTTCTTTTCTTTTCTTCTCTTTACTTTTTCTTCTTTTTCTTTTATTTCTTTTTTTTTTTTTTTGTCCCTCTTTTCCATTTATGTTTCCTTTGTGTTAGGTTGAAATTTTTTTAGTGACACATTTTGATTCTCTTCTCATTTCCAACAATGTATATTCTATGGATATTTTCTTTTGGTTACCATGGGAATTATATATAACATTAAAATTATAACAGCATATTTTAAACTGAACCATTTAACTTTTTAAATCTTAATCACAAATTACATCTTTATATTAGATGTATTTGTAATTTGTAATTATATTAGAATAAATGTAAAATTATTTTCCTGCATTTATCTTTTAAATCCTATAGAAAAATAAAAAGTGGCATTAAAAAAACAAATCGATAATACAGGTTCTTATATTTGCCCATATACTTATCTTTATTAGAAAAATTTATATTTTTATGTGTCTTTGAGTCACTATCTAGCATTTTTTCCATTTCAACTTAAAGAACTCCCTTTAGCATTTTTTTTTGCAGGTCAGGTCTGGTGGTAATAAATTTCCTCAGTTTTTGTTTATCTATGTCTTAATTTCTCATTTTTGAAATATAGTTTTACTAGATATTGACTTCTTAGTTGACAATTTGTTTGTTTACTTTCAATGTTATAAATATGCCATCTCACTGCCTTCTGACCTCCAAGTTTTCTCCTAGGAAATCCACTTATAATCTTACTGAAGATCCATTAAAGACAATGGCTCAGTTTTATCTTGTTCCTTTCAAGATTCTTTTTTTTTTTTTTTTTTTTGTCTTTTGATGATTGGATTACATTGTATCTTGACAAGGGTTCTTAGTATTTAGTATATTTTGAGTTTATCAAGCTTCTTGTGTTTAGTATCAACATTTTCTCTCTAATTTGGTAAATTTTTGGCCATTATTTTTCTAAGTAAGGTCTATAGCCCTTTCTCTCTTTTTCCTTTTGGGACTCCCATGTTGCATATATTGGTCTACTTGATGGTGTTCAATAAGTACATTATGCCCTATTAAACTTGCATTTTTCTTTTTGTTCTATAGACTCAATAATTTCAAATGACTGGTCCTCATGTGTATTGGTTCTTTCTTTTGCCTATTCAAGGCTGCTGCTGAAATTTTTAATTCCACTTATAACTTTCATCCACAAATTTGTTTGGTTCTTTTTTATATTTTCTGTCACTTTGCTTATATTTTTCACCTTACTTGTACATCATTTTTTCATGTTTCCTTTAGTTATTTTAGCATATATTTTTAAAATATTTATTTATTTATTATTTGAGAAAGAGAGAATGCCTGGAGGTGAGAGGGAGGTGGACAGAGAGATTCTGAAGCAGACTCCCCACTGAGTATGGAGCCAGGTGTGGGGCTCAAGCCTATGACACTGAGATCATGACCAGAGCTGAGATCATGATCTGAGCCAAAATCAAGAGTTGGATGCTTAACTGACTGAGCCAGACACCCTTCTTTGAGCATATTTAAGACACTTATTTTAAAATATTTGTCTAATAAATCTAATAATTGTGTTTCTTCAGAAATAGTTTCTAAACAATTATATTGTACTTTGATTAGGCTATGTTTTTCTGTTTTGTTGTATTCCTTGTGGTATTTTATCGAAAATTGAGCACTTGAAACAACAGCCATCTCCCCAGTCTTTGTAAACCTGCTCTGTGCAGTTAAAGACCTTCCCTAATTCTAATTCTTGGGATCAGTCCAGATTGAAGGCTGAAGGTCTTGACAGGTATATTTTGGGCCTGATTTTTCCTTGGTTCTTTGTGCGTGTGCATTTTGCCAATTCCTAAGTATGTTTGAGTACTTTTAGTGGTCTTAATTTTCCTGAGTCTTAACCCTACTTCTCAGGGCCCTAACTATTGCATTATAATCATTTACCAGTAATTTCTTGTTTCAGGCATCTTCAGGTTTGTGATCATCCTGTGACCTTCAGCCCACTGCTTCCATGGCCTTTTCTAGTCTGAGATGTAAATTAGGAGATGTAGAGACCAATCTTTCCAGAAGCTCCAAGACAGATTAAAATGCTATGATTAGGTCTGCTCTGCTCTCTGTATGGTCCCAAGAAGTTAACTGAGGAAGAGGCCTCCACTTCCGCTTAACCACAATGTATTGGGAGGAGGAGGGCCAAGGGCAAGCAAAAACACCATAAAATTTCCTACCATTTTTAACATGGTTTTTTCATGGTTAGAACTTGATTTGGTTGTTGTGGATGTTTGATTTCCAGAGATACTGTAGTTATTTTAGCCAGTCTAGTTGTTTTTAAAATATATCTATGGGGAAATGGGGAGTTGAAACTTCCTAGTCCACTACACTGTTGATTGAGTATTCCTATACTTAGATTCTTGAAAGTTGTTTTTACTGAGTATACAATCTTTGTACTTTCCTATCTTCTTTTTCATTGTTTCGCTACCTCTTGGTTTGAATGTTCTACATCTTTGTTTTCTTTCCTTTGAATGCAATTGGTCTTTTTATCTGGAAGATTAGTGATTTCTATTATCTTCCTGGTGTCCTTAAACTCTAATAGTTATAAAATTATGTTTCAAGATTCATCATTTGGATGAATTACACAATATGTAAGGGCACCCTTTGAAAACATTGATTCAAGCCATCTTCGAATTCCAGAAAATTTTCTTTAATTATAATTCCAAACATTAGTTCAGTTTTATTCTTGTGATTTCTTCTTCAGACAGTCCAATGATACAGGCATACCTCAGAGATAATGAAGACTTGGTCCCAGACCACTTCAATAAAACAAATATTACAATAAAGTGAGTCAAATAAATGTTTTGGTTTCCCATGCATATTAAAAGTTATGTTTATACTATACTGTAGTCTATTTAAGTGTGCAACAGTATTGTGTCTAAAATGTACAATAAAAATATTAATTAAAAATATTTCATTGTTAAAAATTGTGTTAACCATCATCTGTTTTTTGCTGGTAGAGGCTGTTGGTGGCTGATGATTAATGATGGTGGTGGTTGCTGAAGGTTGGAGTGGCTGTGGCAATTTCTTAAAATAAGACAACAGTGAAGTTTGCCACATTCATTGATCCTTCCTTTCACAAATTATGTATTTGTGCCATATTATGTTGTTTGATAGCATTTTATCCATAGCAGAACTTCTTTCGAAACTGAAGTAAATCATCTCATACTGTGCTGCTTCTCTATGAACTAAGTTTATATAATATTCTAAATCCTTTGTTCCTGTTTTTACAATCTTCACAGCATCTTCACCAGGAGTAGATTCCATCTCAAGAAGGCACTTTCTTTGCTCACTCGTAAGAAACAACTCCACGTGTTCATGTTTTCTCATGAGGTTGCAGCAATTCAGTCCCATATTCAGGGCCCACTTCTCATTCTACTTCTTTTGTTATTTCCACCACATTTCCTGTTACTTCCTCCACTGAAATATTGAACTCCTCAAAGTCATCTATGAGGATTAGAATCACCTTCTTCCAAACTTCCATTAATGTTGATAGTTTGACCTCTTCCTAATAGCATCTAGAAGTATTTCTATTCTCCAGAAAGTTTTCAACTTATTTTGCCTAGATCTATCACAGGTATCACTATCTATAGCAGCTACAGCCTTATAAAATGCATTTCTTAAATGGTAAGACTTGAGAGCTGAGGTGATTCTTTGATTTATGGGCTGCAGAATAGATGCTTATGTTAACAAGCTTAAAAACAACATTAATCTCATTGTACATCTCTATCAGTGCTTTTGGGTGACCAGGTACATTGCCAAGAGCAATGATACTTTTTGAAAGGAACCCCCACCCCCCCGATCAGTAGTCTAAACAGTGGGCTTAAAATATTCAGTAAACCATGTTGTAAACATATGTACCATCATCAGGCCCTGTTGTTCCTTTTATAGAGTACAGGTAGAAGAGACTAAGCATAATTCTCAAGGACCCAAGAATTTTTGGAATGGTAAATGAGCACTGGCTTCAACAGAGTAGTCACCAGTTGCTTTAGCCCCTAACAAGAAAGCCTGCTCTTTGAAGCTCTGAAGCCAGGCACTGACTTCTCTCTAGATCTGACAGTCTTGGATGTCACTTTCTTCAAATACAAGGCTGTTTCACCTACTTTGAAAATCTGTTGTTTATTATAGCTACCTTTGTTAATTATCTTAGCTAGATCCTCTGGATAACTTGCTGCAGTTTCTAGATTAGCATTTGCTGCTTTACCTGGCAATTTTATGTTGTGCAGGCAGCTTCTTTCCCTAAACCTCCTGAACCAAACTCTGCTATCCTCAAATTTTTCTCCCGCAGTTTCCTCACCTCTCTAGGCTTTCATAGAATTGAAGAGAGTTAGGGTCTTGCTCTGGATTGGGCTTTGGCTTAGGGAAATGTGGCTGATTGATTTTTCTATCCAGACCAAACTTTCTCCATATCAGCAATAAGGCTGTTTCACTTCCTTACCATTCATATGTTCACTGGAGTGGTACATTTAATTCCTTCAAGAACTATCCCTTTGCATTCACAATTTGGCAGTTGGGTACAAGAAACCTAGCTATTGTCCTTTCTTGGCTTTCAAAATGTCCTCCTCACTAAATTTAATCATTTCTAGCTTTTGATTTACAGTAAAAGACATATGATTCTTCCTTTCACATGAACACTCAGAGGCCATTGTTGGGCAATAAATGACCTAATGTCAATATTATTATATTTCAGGATATAGGGGACCTGAGGAAAGGGAGATAGGGGAATGAGGAGTCAGAACACATACAACATTTAACAATTAAGTTCACTGTTTTATATGGGTGTGGTTTGTAGCACCACAAAACGATTACAATAGTAACACTGAAGATCACTGATTACAGATCACCATAACAAATATAATGATAATGATAAGATTTGAAATATTATGAAAATCATGAAATTGTGACATAGAGACATGAAGTGAGCATGTGTTGTTGGAAAAACAATGCCAATATACTTGTTTAGTGCAGTTTTGCCACAAACCTTCAATGTATAAAAAATATAATATCTGCAAAATGTGACAAAGTAAACTATAATAAAAAGATGTATGGTTGTACTTATGATAGATCTTTGTTCCCTATTTTAAATCTATGGCTGTCTATCATCTGCTTTTACTTTTAATTTTCATTGTAGTTCTCTTCATTTTTAACTCCTCAAATTCATTTATTATATTTTAGTCAAATCATTCTCTTTTGAGATTTTTAAAAAATAGTCTTTGCTTTCGATATTTTCTCTTTCTTGGGATTTCTTTCCTCAGTTTCAACAATTTGGTCTCAAATTTCTGTGCATGTGTGGATGTGTGTATTTGTGTGTTTTACAGCTTTATGAAGAAATAATCCACATACCACATAATTCACCAGTTTAAAGTTTATATTTCAAATGTTTTTAGAATATTCACAGAATTCTATAACCATCACCACAATCTAAATTATGAGCATTTTCATCAATCCCCCCAAAAAATGGAAAAAAAAAGAAAAAAGAAAGAAACCTGTGGCTATTAATAGTTACTTTCCATCCATCACCCCAGCCTAGACAACCAGTAGTGTACTTTCTTTCTCTAAACATTTGCCTAATCTGTACATTTCACATAAATGGGAATATTTATGTGACTGGTTTCTTTCACTCAGCATATTGTTTTCAAGGTTAATTCAGTTTCCTTTTTTTAAAAAATTTCTTTAGTTTATTTGTGATCCATTTATATTCTGAGTTGTTGACTCCCTGATTCATAGTGTCTTTCATTTTTTCCATCAATTAGTGTTATTTAGTTTACATTAGGGATCTGTATTGTAATTTTTCTCTGCTTTATAATAATTGTCGGTGTGTATTTTCATCCCTGACAGTTTTGACAGTCACTTTCTATGTATTTTTAAAGTATCTTTTCTTTTTCTGAAACATTAATTAGAGTTAATTATATGTAGAGTACTCTGAGTGGTTTGAATGTCTCACTAAATACTTAGTTCAAGCTTACCATATTCTGATGGCAAAGTGAAGTTTCTTTACTAATTGCTGCCCTTTTCCTGTGTGTGTTGAGAATAGAAGAGATGTAGCATTTCTTCTGATGCTATGATCTTATTTCGTTTCTGAAAATTCCACATTTTTTATAGCATTCTCACTTCGATCCTTTTACCACCACACTTCCAAGTAATGTTTCCTCTTCATGTGGGCTCTATTATCCCCCAAAGTGTTGTTTTCCCCATTACCTTTGACTCTACATGTGTTTCATCCCTCCCCTTTTGGCTCCCTAATAAACATTGCTCTGATCCACAGGTATTTCATGTTTCAGTTTTTTCTCACTCAGGGTCAGACTTTCTCCTTCAGGATGATTCTATATGTGTTCTTTTACTGAAGGACACTGTTGCTTAATCTGTTTCATCAGTAACCTTCTTGTACTCTTAGAAAAGGTCAATTGAGTAGGCTATACTAATTTTGGATATTTTCCCCCTTTTACACATAAACTGTAGATTTTAGCAAACTGTAACTCCTAATTATTCTCCAGCATAGGTTACAGTTAGCTTTATTTATTTGAAGGTTGTGTGGAAAAACTTAACCTTTAGGCAACCCATGGAATGAGAGAAGATATTTGCAAATGACAGTACAGACAAAAGGTTGATATCCAGGATCTAAAAAGAACTTCTCAAATTCAACACACACAAAACAGATAATCATGTCAAAAAATGGGCAGACAGAGAGTAGAGAGCCCAGATATGGACCCTCAACTCTATGGTCAAATAATCTTCGACAGAGCAGGAAAAAATATACAGTGGAAAAAAGACAGTCTCTT
>PISX010011065.1:0-67170 GCA_004024625.1 Mellivora capensis | reverse complement strand
ATATCAACCTTTTGTCTGTACTGTCATTTGCAAATATCTTCTCCCATTCCGTGGGTTGCCTCTTTGTTTTGTTGACTGTCTCCTTTGCTGTGCAGAAGCTTTTGATCTTGATGAAGTCCCAAAAGTTCATTTTTGCTTTTGTTTCCTTTGCCTTTGGTGACATATCTTGCAAGAAGTTGCTGTGGCTGATATCAAAGAGGTTACTGCCTATGTTCTCCTCTAGGATTCTGATGGATTCCTGTCTCACATTGAGGTCCTTTATCCATTTCGAGTTTATCTTTGTATATGGTGTAAGAGAATGGTCCAGTTTCATTCTTCTACATATAGCTGTCCAATTTTCCCAGCCCCGTTTATTGAAGAGACTGTCTTTTTTCCACTGTATATTTTTTCCTGCTTTGTCGAAGATTATTTGACCATAGAGTTGAGGGTCCATATCTGGGCTCTCTACTCTGTTCCATTGGTCTATGTGTCTGTTTCGATGCCAGTACCATGCTGTCTTGGTGACCACAGCTTTGTAGTAAAGCTTGAAATCAGGTAGTGAGATGCCACCAGTTTTATTTTTGTTTTTCAATATTTCCTTAGTGATTCGGGTTCTCTTCTGATTCCATACAAATTTCAGGATTATTTGCTCCAGCTCTTTGAAAAATACCAGTGGAATTTTGATGGGAATGGCATTAAAATTATAGATTGCTCTAGGTAGTATAGACATTTTAACAATGTTTATTCTTCCGATCCAAGAACATGGAATGGTCTTCCATCTTTTTACGTCTTCTTAGATTTCTTTCATGAGCGTTCTGTAGTTCCTTGAGTACAGATCCTTTACCTCTTTTGTTAAGTTTATTCCCAGGTATCTTATGGTTCTTGGTGCTATAGTAAAAGGAATCAATTCTCTAATTTCCCTTTCTTTATTTTCATTGATAGTGTATAAGAAAGCCACTGATTTCTGTACATTGACTTTATACCCTGCCACGTTACTGAATTGCTGCATGAGTTCTAGTAGTTTGGGGGTGGAGTCTTTTGGGTTTTCCATATAGAGTATCATGTCATCTGCGAAGAGAGAGTTTGACTTCTTCCTTGCCAATTTGGTTACCTTTTATTTCTCTTTGTTGTCTGATTGCTGTTGCTAGGACTTCTAATACTATGTTGAACAAGAGTGGTGAGAGTGGGCATCCTTGTCGTGTTCCTGATCTCAACGGGAAGGCTGTGAGCTTCTTCCCATCGAGATTGAAGCACTGATCAAAAACCTCCCAAAAAACAAGAGCCCAGGACCTGATGGATTCCCTGGGGAATTCTACCAGACTTTCAAAGAAGAAATAACATCTATTCTCCTGAAGCTGTTTCAAAAAATTGAAGCTGAAGGAAAACTTCCAGACTCTTTTGATGAAGCCAGCATTACCCTGATCCCCAAACCAGGCAAAGACCACACCAAAAAGGAGAATTTCAGACCAATATCACTGATTAATATGGATGCTAAAATTCTCAACAAGATCCTAGCAAACAGGATCCAACAGCACATTAAAAAGATCATCCACCATGACCAGGTGGGATTCATCCCTGGCTTACAAGGGTGGTTCAACATTCGCAAGTTAATCAATGTGATAGAACAAATCAATAAGAGAAGAGAGAAGAACCACATGGTCCTCTCAATTGATGCAGAAAAAGCATTTGACAAAATCCAGCATCCGTTCCTGATTAAAACACTTCAAAGTGTAGGGATAGAGGGAACATTCCTGAACTTCATAAAATCTATCTATGAAAGACCCACAGCAAAGAGATGCCAACAGTTTTATTTTAGTTTTTCAACATTCCCTTAGCGATTCGGGGTCTCTTCTGATTCCATACAAATTTTAGGATTATTTGCTACAGCTCTTTGGAAAATACAAGTGGAATTTTGATGGGAATGGCATTAAAAGTATAGATTGCTCTAGGTAGTATAGACATTTTAACAATGTTTATTCTTCCGATCCAAGAACATGGGATGGTCTTCCATATTTTTACGTCTTCTTCGATTTCTTTCATGAGTGTTCTGTAGTTCCTCGAGTACAGATCCTTTACTTCTTTGGTTAAGTTTATTCCCAGGTATCTTATGGTTCTTGGTGCTATAGTAAATGGAATCGATTCTCTAATTTCCCTTTCTGTATTTTCATTGTTAGTGTCTAAGAAAGCCACTGATTTCTGTACATTGACTTTGTTACCTGCCACGTTACTGATTTGCTGTATGAGGTCTAGTAGTTTGGGGGTGGAGTATTTTGGGTTTTTTATATAAAGTATCATGTCATCTGCGAAGAGAGAGAGTTTGACTTCTTCCTTGCCAATTTGGATACCTTTTATTTCTCTTTGTTGTCTGATTGCTGTTGCTCGGGCTTCTAATACTATGTTGAACAAGAGTGGTGAGAATGGGCATCCTTGTCGTGTTCCTGATCTCAACAGGAAGGCTGTGAGCTTCTTCCCATTGAGCATGAGGTTTGCTGTGTGTCTTTCATAGGTAGACTTTATGAAGTTCAGGAATGTTCCCTCTATCCCTATATTTTGAAATGTTTTAATCAGAGGTTAGGTTTAGGGTTTCTCACATTGAGGTCCTTCATCCATTTTGAATCTATTTTCGTGTGTGGAGTAAGGAAATCGTCCAATTTCATTTTTCTGCAAGTGGCTGTCCAATTTTCCCAACACCATTTATTGAAGAAGCTGTCTTTTTTCCATTGGACATTCCTTCCTGCTTTGTCAAAGATTAGTTGACCATAGAGTTGAAGGTCTATTTCTGCCCTCTCTATGCTGTTCCATTGATCTATGTGTCTGTTTTTGTGCCAGTACCATAATGTCTTGATGATGACAGCTTTGTAATAGAGCTTGAAGTCCGGAATCATGGTGCCACCAACTTTGGCTTTCTTTTTCCATATTCTTTTGGCTATTCGAGGTCTTTTCTGGTTCCATATAAATTTTAGGATTACTTGTTCCATTTCTTTGAAAAAAATGGGTGGGATTTTGATAGGGATTGCATTAAATGTATAGACATTTTAACAATGCTTATTCTTCCGATCCAATAACATGGAATGGTCTTCCATCTTTTTATGTCTTCTTCAATTTCTTTCATGAGTGTTCTGTAGTTCCTCGAGTACAGATCCTTTACCTCTTTGGTTAAGTTTATTCCCAGGTATCTTATGGTTCTTGGTGCTATAGTAAAAGGAATCGATTCTCTAATTTCCCTTTCTGTACTTTCATTGTTAGTGTATAAGAAAGCCACTGATTTCTGTACATTGACTTTATATCCTGCCACGTTACTGAATTGCTGTATGAGTTCTAGTAGTTTGGGGGTGGAGTCTTTTGGGTTTTCCATATAGAGTATCATGTCATCTGCGAAGAGAGAGAGTTTGAGTTCTTCCTTGCCAATTTGGATACCTTTTATTTCTCTTTGTTGTCTGATTGCTGTTGCTAGGACTTCTAATACTATGTTGAACAAGAGTGGTGAGAATGGGCATCCTTGTCGTGTTCCTGATCTCAACGGGAAGGATGTGAGCTTCTTCCCATTGAGGATGATGTTTGCTGTGGGTCTTTCATAGATAGATTTTATGAAGTTCAGGAATGTTCCCTCTATCCCTACACTTTGAAGCGTTTTAATCAGGAACGGATGCTGGATTTTGTCAAATGCTTTTTCTGCATCAATTGAGAGGACCATGTGTTTCTTCTCTCTTCTCTTATTGATTTGTTCTATCAAATTGATTGACTTGCGAATGTTGAACCACGCTTGTAAGCCAGGGAAGAATAACACCTGGTCATGGTGAATGATCTTTTTAATGTGCTGTTGGATCCTGTTTGCTAGGATCTTGTTGAGAATCTTAGGATCCATATTCATCAGAGATATTGGTCTGAAATTGTCCTTTTTGTTGTGGTCTTTGCCTGGTTTGGGGATCAGGGTAATGCTGACTTCATAAAAAGAGTCTGGAAATTTTCTTCTGCTTTAATTTTTTGAAACAGCTTCAGGAGAATTGGTATTATTTCTTCTTTGAAAGTTTGGTAGAATTCACCAGGGAATCCTTCACGTCCTGAGCTCTTGTTTTTTGGGAGGTTTTTGATCACTGCTTCAATCTCGTTACTAGATATCAGTCTGTTCAGCTTGTCAATTTGTTCCTGGTTCAATTTTGGGAGTTTATATTTTTCTAGGAATGCATCCATTTCCTCTAGGTTGCTTAACTTATTGGCATATAACTGTTGATAATAGCTTCTGATGATAGTTTCTACTTCCTTGGTGTTAGTTGTGATCTATCCCTTTTCATTCATAATTTTATTAATTTGAGCTTTCTCTCTTTTCTTTTGGATTAGTGTGGCCAATGGTTTATCAATCTTATTGATTCTTTCAAAAAACCAGCTTCTAGTTTCATTAATACATTCTACTGTATCTCTAGTTTCTACCTCATTCATCTCTGCTCTAACCTTGATTATTTCCCTTCTTCTGCATGGAGTTGGTTTAATTTCTTGTGGATTCTCCAGTTCTTTAAGGTGTAGAGACAGCAGTTGTATTCTGGATTTTTCAATTTTTTTGAGGGAGGCTTGGATGGCTATGTATTTCCCCCTAAGGACCGCCTTTGCTGTATCCCATAGGTTTTGGACTGACATGTCTTCATTCTCATTGGTTTCCATGAATTGTTTAAGTTCTTCTTTGATCTCCTGGTTGATCCATGCATTCTTAAGCAAGGTGGTCTTTAGCTTCCAGGTGTTTGAATACCTTCCAAACTTTTCCTGTGGTTGAGCTCCAGTTTCAAAGCATTGTGATCTGAGAATATGCAGGGAATAATCTCAATCGTTTGGTATTGGTGAGTCCTGATTTGTGACCCAGTATGTGGTCTATTCCCGAGTAGGTTCCATGTGCACTTGAGAAGAATGAGTATTCTGTTGTTTTAGGGTGGAATGTTCTGTATATATCTATGAGGTCCATCTGGTCCAATTTGTCATTCAATGCTTTTGTTTCTTTATTGATTTTCTGCATGGATGATCTGTCTATTACTGAGAGAGGCGTGTTAAGATCTCCTACTACCAATGTATTCATATCAATATGACTCTTTATCTTGATTAATAGTTTTCTTATGTAATTGGCTGCTCCCATATTGGGGGCATAGATATTTACAATTGTTAGATCATCTTGGTGGATAGACCCTTTAAGAATGATGTAGTGTCCTTCTGTATCTTTGAGTACAGTCTTTAGTTTAAAATCTAATTTATCTGATATGAGAATCGCTAGCCCGGCCTTCTTTTGAGGCCCGTTGGCATGAAAGATATTTCTCCATCCCTTCACTTTCAATCTGGGTGTAATCTTAGGTTCAAAATGGGTCTCCTGTAGACAACATATGGATGGGTCCTGTCGTTTTATCCAATCTGCAACCCTGTGTCGTTTTATGGGCGCATTTAGGCCATTCACATTGAGAGTGATTATCGATCGATACGTTCTTATTGACATCGTGTTACCTTTGGAGTCTTTCTTTCTGTAGATTGTCTCTATATTTCTGTACCTTGATATTATTGGGGTTTCTCCTCTTTTATAGAACCCCCTTAATATTTCCTGTAATGTAGGCTTTGTGTTTGCAAACTCTTTTATGGTATGGCGGTCTTGGAAACTCTTTATATCTCCATCCATTTTGAATGTCAGTCTTGCTGCATAGAGTATTCTTGGCTGCATGTTCTTCTCATTTAGTGCCCTGAATATATCTTTCTAGCCCTTTCTGACTTGCCAGGTTGCTGTGGACAGGTCTGACGTTATTCTGATGGGCTTCCCTCTGTACCTAAGGAGCTTCTTTGTCCTAGCTGCCTTCAAGAGAGTTTCTCTAGAATTATAATTCCTCATTCTTACTATCTGGTGTCTCGAGGTGTTTCAAGATTCTAAAATCTTGGGGGTGGGACCGTTCTGCCTCTAGTACATGAATGCTGTTTCCATTTGCGATATTTGGAAAATTTTCATGAAGAACGTGTTCGACAATATCTTCTAGGCTTCTTTCTTTCTCTTCCCCTTCAGGTATTCCAATAATTCTGACGTTGGGACGTTTCATGGCATCATTTATTTCCCTGATTCTGTTTTCGTGGTTTCTAAGCTGTTTGTTCCAGGCTTCCTCCTGATCCTGTCTCTCTATCTGTTTGTCCTCCAGGTCACTAATTCTATCATATGTCTCAGTTACTCTAGCTCTTAGAGAATTTAGATTAGATTGGAACTCAGTTATTTTGCTTCTTCCTGGATGTATCTTGATATCTTTTTTAAAGGATACAACTTTCCTACGATAACAGGGGATTAAATATTTGTTTACCTATAGGGGTAGCATTGATTGGGGAAAGGGGATTACCTTGAATTTTAACTCTATATGAATATTAGCAAATAAAAGTAAAGAAAGGAGTGATCTAAACTAAACTAAAGTGAAATTTAAAAAGAAATATATAAAAAAATAGAAAAGCAATGAAAAACATGGTATATGTATGAAAAAGTTTAGGTTAAAAGGTTATTATGGAATTTGATGTACTGGACATCTCACTGTGATGGTAAATGGGCTAAAAAAATCTATATAAAAAAATAAAAAAGATTAAAAAAAGTTAAAAAAATGAACCAGAATAGTGGGGACGAATTAAAAATTAAATGTATCTATGAAGTATTAGTGATTGTTGTCTTCTCTGCGGGTTGGCTTTCTGGGGGAGGGGCCTGCCACGTGGGTTTTCAGGCGGTGTTTCCTGCGTTAAGTCCTCCCGCCCCCCTCCAGGGGGTGGGCTCTGCAGAAACCGGGCCTTTAGGCTTTTGTTCTCTGGAGGTTTTTATGTCTGTTCATTTGTTTTCTCTCCCCTTGGCAGCTCCCGATGGTTCTTGGAGGTTTAGAGGAAAGCAAACTGCACCCAGACCTCCCTCCCAGAGAGAAGCCCCAGTCCATTCCCCTCTGGGTGCTGCAGAGCAGGTTCCCAGCCGCGATCTCTGGGGACCTGTGTGTCCTGCTTGTACTCAAAACCACAAGCAGCAGTTGTCTGGGCAGCTCCAGACCGCCAGAAAGGTCCTAAGCAGAGAATGGACACAGAGATTATCCCGCCGGACCGAGCTGGGAGCAATCAGACTTTCTGGTTCCTAGAGAGCCCCCCGCTGGTGCCCGTGCGCCTCTCTCAGGGGAGGTGGTGGAGCGCATCTCAGGCTCTGCTAGCGTGGCACGGCACACACGTGGGGACTGCGAAAGTCTGTGTCTGCTCGGGTTGGGTCCCAGCCCCTGCCACACGCCAAGCTCCCTTATGAGGTCTCCTCACAGCTCAGAGACCAAGACCTGGTTTCTCCGCTTCACTCTCTCTGGCTCAGCGCCAGGGGTGTCTGCCCTCTGTGGGGGACTTAAGGCCCTGTCCCTAACAGTTCCAATTCCCACAATTTCACCCTGCGATCTTTTCTCTTTTTGAGTGCTTTTTATCAGTCTTCAAGTTAATGCTGGTCCCCAGTCGTAGGGCACTCTCGTATTGGGGTATTACTTCCCAATTCGTTTCCTCTGGTGGCTCCCTCCCCCTTTTGTTTATCTTCCGATACCAGTCCGGCGTTCCCACTCTGCTTTACCTGCCCACTGGCGTCTTCTGCCCCCGTAGAGATCCTGACGAGTAGAATTCTGATCTCAGGCTGATTTCATGAGTGATCGGAGTTCCTTGGTAGGTGATCAGCTCACTTTAGGGGACAGGTTGAACCAGAGCCTCCTCCTAGTTCCCCGCCATCTCGCATCCCCTGGATATAATATTCTTGGCTGCATGTTTTTCTCATTCAGTGCTCTGAATATATCATGCCAGTCCTTTCTGGCCTGCCAGGTCTCTGTGGATACGTCTGCTGCCAATCTAATATTTTTACCATTGTATGTTACAGACTTCTTTTCCTGGGCTGTTTTCAGGATTTTCTCTTTGTCACTAAGACTTATAAATTTTACTATTAGGTGACGAGGTGTGGACCTATTCTTGTTGATTCTAAGGGGGGTTCTCTGCACCTCCTGGATTTTGATGCTTGTTCCCTTATACATATTAGGGAAATTCTCTACAATAATTCTCTCCTATATACCTTCTGCTCCCCTCTCTCTTTCTTCTTCTTTTGGAATCCCAATTATTCTAATGTTGCTTCATCTTATGGTGTCATTTATCTCTCGAATTCTTCCCTCTTGGTCCAGTAGCTGTTTGCCCCTCTTTTGCTCAGCGTCATTATCGCCTGTCATTTGGTCTTCTATATCACTAATTCTTTCTTCTGTCTCATTTATCCTAGCAGTAAGAGCCTCCATTTTTTTATTGCACTTCACTAATAGCTTTTTTTAATTTCAACTTGGTTAGATTTTAGTTCTTCTATTTCTCCAGAAAGGGCCTTTGTATCTCCAGAGAGGGTTTCTCTTATATCTTCCAAGGCTTTTTCGAGCCCGGCTAGAGCCTTGAGAATCGTCATTCTGAACTCTAGATCTGTCATATTACCAATGTCTGTATTGGTTAGGTCCCTAGCCTTTGGTACTGTCTCGTTCTTTTTTTTGTGGTGAGATTTTCCGCCTTGTCATTTTTTCCAGATAAGAGTATATGAAGGAGCAAATAAAATACTAAAAGGGTGGCAAAGACCCCAGGAAATGCCCTTTAACCAAATCAGAAGAGACCCGAAAATCGTGGGGGGGGGGAGAAAGGGGATAAAAAGAAGTTCAGAGAAAAAAATTTTTAAAAAAGAAAAAAAATAAAGAAAAAAATATATATATATATAAACCTGGTGACTAGAACAGGGTCACCCACTTAATTGTGGGGTATTTTGGTCTCTTAGAAAAAGTACCTCCCAAAATTTTAAAGAATGAAAAATGTACATAAGAGTAAACACAATGAAGGGATGGAATATGCCTATAAAGATGAAAAACAACTTTTTAAAAAATTGCTAATAAAAGGAGCTGATTAAGTTGATTGGGAGAATAAAGAAAAAGAAAGTGGAGAGAATTTGCTCAGGATGGAGACTAGAACAAGCCTGGAGCTAGATTTAGGGTGTCTTTTGATCCACTAGAGGAAGTTGTACCCCAAATTTTTTAGAATAAAAAACCCTTATGTGAATACAAAAAGTAAAGTTAAATACTATGAAGGATAAAATATGGCTATAATAATGAAGGTTCAAAAAAGATTATTATTTTTTTGAAAAAGGTATTGTTAAGATAAACTAGTTAAAAAATGTTAAAAAAAGAAAAGGGTAAAAGTTAAAAAAATTTAGCAGTAAAAGAGAAAAAGAAAAAATAAAATTAAAGAAAACATTGAATTAACTGCAAGACTAAAGAATCATGGGGAGAAAGCCATGAATTCCATGCTTTGCTTTCTCTTCCTCTGAATTTCCACAGCTCTCCTTGTTAAGTGAACTTGGTCTTGGCTGGATTTCTTTTGATCTTCTGGGGGAGGGGCCTGTTGTAGTGATTCTCAAGTGTCTTTGCCAGAGGCAGAGCTGCTCCGCCCTTACCAGGGGCCGGGCTAAGTAATTCGCTCGGTTTCGCTTTCAGGAGCTTTGGTTCCCTGGACGGTTTCCGTAGAGTTCTGGAGGACGGGAATGAAAATGGCGACCTCCCAATCTCTGGCCCAGAGAAGCTAAGATTTGGGGGCCCCACTCCTCAGTGCATCCTCAGAGAAAAGCCCCGGCCACTCCCGTCTCCCTCGCCTCTGGCCGCGCTCCGAGCTCACCCAGCCTGCGACTGGTTCAAGGTAACCCCGAGCTGAAAGCTCACTCCTCGGCTCTGTCTCTGTAGCCGGCTTCCCCGCTCCAATACCTGCTAGCTCTGCGACACTCAGACACCCCTGATCCTTCTGTGACCCTGCGGGACCTGGGGCCATGCTGACCCCGTGTGGGCTTCACTCCGGTTTAGCCTCTGGGGCGATGTCCCTCAGTGGAGCAGACTTTTAAAAGTCCTGATTTAGTGCTCTGTTGCTCCATCTCTTGCCGGGGTCCAGCCCCTCCCCCGTAGTCTATCCTCCCGTCGCTTTCGATTCACTTCTCCGCCAGTCCTACCTTCCAGAAAGTGGCCGATTTTCTGTTTCTAGAATTGCTGTTCTTCTTCTCTTTGATCTCCCATTGGATTTGTAGGTGTTTGCAATGGTTTGATAAGCTATCTAGCTGATCTCCTGCTACCTGATGTAGTCTCAGCTGCTACTTCTCCCCCATCTTGACTCCCTCCCCTCTACATAATCACTTTTTAACTTAAAATTTTTTCATACATATACCTGTTGCTTTTTATTTTTCTTTCTTTTTTTAAATATACATATAGATACAAGCTTCAAGGTAAGCCTTTTCCCTATTAAATACTACCGCTATATATAAACCAATTTTAATTTCCCATTATCTCTGGAAATTTGATTCCTTAAACAAACATATCAAGATACACCAAGGAGGAACTGAAATAACCTTCCTTGCCCACATCGAGGATTTATAACCACCTTCCCATCTTATTTTATGTCAGTGTTTCTATGTATTCGTTTTTGCTTTTGCTCTATGTAAATCTTATTCTTGCGGTTCATTTTGGCTGGGTTTTTCTTTTTTACCTTTTTTCCCTTTCTTGTCTTTTAGTTTTGTCAGTCTTTTTGTTCATTTTTGTTTACGTACTTTATACATCTTACTGTTTTTTTAAGCTTTTATTTATTTATTTACAGGAATCACAAGTTTGCAGAGAGGAAGGCAGAGAGAGAGGAGGAAGCCCGATCCCTGCTGAGCAGAGAAACTGATGTGTGTCTTGATGCCAGGACCCTGGGATCATGACCTGAGCTGAAGGCAGAGGCTTTAACACACTGAGCCACTCAGGTGCCCTATAAATCTTACTGTTGGGCTCATTTTGGCCGTTTTTTTTTTTTTCTTTTTTCCCCTCTTTTCTCCCTCTCTCTCTTTTCCTTTTTTTTTTTTTTTTGGTGTTGGCTTCTGATTACTCTGAAACTTTACAGGGGGCACCTTGAATCTATCATGGTTGATATAAGCAGATATACATCCCCTCAACCACCTCTCATCAAAGGGACTAGGAGAAAGAACACCCAGCGAGGAAAAATTCAAAGACTGTGCCCTCTCTCACAGAACTACTGGATATGGACATAAACAGTATGTCAGAGAGGGAATTCAGGGTAACAAATATCCAGGAAATGGCTAGGTTGTAGAAAACCATTAGTGACAACATAGAATCTTGAAAGGCGGAAGTGAGAGCCAATCTGGCAGATGTTAAAAATGCTATCAATGAGATCCAATCTAATATAATTTCTCTAACAGCTAGGGTAAGAAAGGCAGAAGATATAATTAGTGATCTCAGGGACAAAAAGATAGAAGAAAATGATCAGGAGGAGGCATGGAAAAAACAGTTTAGAAACGATGAAAAGAGAATTAGGGAAATAAATATTGCCATGAAACATTCAAATGTCAAAATTATTGGGATCCCTGAGGGGATGGAGAAAAAAGAAGACTGGAAGATATAGTTGAACAAATACTGGATGGAAATTTCCCCAGTATGGAAAATGGAACAAGTGTTCATGGCAAAGAGAACAATCCCCCCCCCCCCCCAAGATCAAGGAGTCTAGAAAGACATCCAGAAATTAGATTGTGAAATTCACAAATCACGATTTCTGACAAGAGGTCTTAAGGGCAGCCAAGGGGAATATATTCGTTACCTCCAGAGGAAGGACCATCAGAATAACATCAGATCTGTGCACAGAAACCTGGCAAGCCAGAAAGGGCTGGCAAGACATATTCAGGGCACTAAAAGAGAATAACATGCAGCCAAGAATGCTTTATCCAGCAAGGCTGACATTCAAACTGGATCAAGAGATAAAGAGCTTATAAGACCAGCAAGGTTTAAAAGAGTATGTGACCACCAAACTGGCACTACAAGAAATATTAAGGGGGATTATGTAAAAGAAGAATCCAAAAGTGACATAAAACAGAAATTTATAGAGACAATCTGTAGAAACATGGACTTCACAGTCAACGTGATGTCAATAAAACCTTCTCTTTCAATAATCACTCTCAATATGAATGGCCTAAATATTCCCATAAAACGGCACAGGATTGCAGACTAGATAAAATGACAGTACCCATCCCAATGCTTTCTACAAGAGATGAATTTGGAATCTAAAGATATATTCAGATGAAAGTGAAGGGATGGAGAAGCAACTTCATGCCAATGGCCCTCAAAAGAAGGGTGAGGTGGTGATTCTCATATCAGATAAATTCGATTTTTAAGCTAAAGGCTGAGATCAGAGACAGAGAAGGAAACTGCATCATTCTTAAAGGGTCTATCTACCAAAAAGATCTAACAATTGTAAATATTTATGCCTCAGATATGGGAGAAGCCAAATATATAAGCCAACTGTAAATCAAAATAAAGAGTCATATCAATATGAATACATTGAGAGTAGGGGATCATAAGATAGTAATTCTCAACAATAGAGAGATCATCCAAGCAGAATATCAATAAAGAAACAAGAGCTTTGAATGAAAAACTGAACCCAATGGACCTCACAGACATTATGTATATATATACATAATGTTTAAAATATATCTAGTATATATGTATGTATATATGTATGCAAGTATATATATATGTCTATAATATATAAAGAATATATAATATAGAAAATATATAGAATATAATATATATAGAATATAGAATATATGTCTATATTACACACACACACACACACACACACACACACACATATATATATATATATATATATATATATATATATATATATATATTCTACCCTAAAACAACAGAATACTCATTCTTCTTGACCACACATGGAAATTTCTCCAGAATAGACCACACAGTAGGTCACAAATCAGGGCTCAACTGATACCAATAGATTCAGATTATTACTGAATATTATCAGACCACAATACTTTGAGACTGAAACTCAGTCACAACAAAAGAATATTTGGATAAACCAGGAAATCCAAGAAAAAAATAAACAATTCATGGAAACCAAAGATAATGAAGACACATCAGTCCAAAACCTATTGGATACAATAAAGGCAGTCCTAAGGGAGAGATACATTGCCATCCAGACCTCACTCAAAAAATTTAAAAATATCCCAAATACACTGCCTCTCTAAATACCAATTAGAAAAACAAAAACAAATTAAGCCAACCCCAAGCACTAGAAGGGAAATAATTAAGATTAGAGCTGAGATCAAGGAGTTAGAAACTAGAGATACAGTAGAGTACATCAACAAAACTAGCAGCCGGTTCCTTGAGAGACTTAATAAATCAATAAACCACTGGCCAAACTAATCCAAAAGAAAAGGGAGAGGTGCCAAATTAAAAAAAAATCATGAATGAAAGGGGAGAGAACATGACTAACACCAACGAAATAGAAAGAATTATCTGAAATTATTGTCAACAGTTATATGTTAATATGTTAAGCAACTTAAAAGAAATAGATGAATTGCTGGAAACCCAAAAAATTCCAAGACTGAAACAGGAAGAAATTGACAATCTGAATAGACCAATGTCTAGTAACAAGACTGAAGCAGTGATCAAAAACCTCCTAAAAAACAAGAGCCCTGGACCTGACAGATTTCCTGGGGAATTCTACCAAATATTCAAAGAAGAAGTACTATCTATTCTCCTGAAGCTCTTTCAAAACATAGAAACAGAAGGAAAACTTCCAGACACTTTCTATGAAGCCAGCATTACCTTGATCCCCAAACCAGGCAAAGACCCCCAACAGGAAGGAGAATTTCAGACCAATATCCCTGATGAATATAGACTCCAAGATTCTCTCAACAAGATTCTAGCTAATAGGATCCAACAGCACATTAAAAAGATTATCCACCATGACCAGGTGGGATTTATCCCTCGGATGGGAGGGTTCAACATCTGGAAATCAATCAATGTGATAGAACAAATCAACAAAAGAAGAGATAAGAACCACATGGTCCTCTCAGTTGATGAAGAAAAATCTTTGGACAAAATACAGCATATGTCCCTGCTTAAAACTCTTCAAAGTATAGGGATAAAGGGAACATTCCTCAACTTAATAAAATCCATGTATGAAAACCCAAAGTGAGTATCATCCTCAGTGGGGAAAAGCTGACAGCCTTCCCTTGAGATCAAGATCACAAGGATGCCCACTCTTGTCACTGTTGTTCAACGTAGTACTAGAAGTCCTAGCAACACAAAAAGATGGAAGACCATTCCATGCTCTTGTATTGGAGGAATAAACATTGTTAAAATGTCTATACTGTCTAGAGCAATCTATACTTTCAATGCCTTTTCAATCAAAATTTCACTGGCATTTTTCAAAGAGCTGGAGCAAATAATCCTAAAATTTTTATGGAATCAGAAGAGAGCCCAAATTGCTAAGGAAATGTTGAAAAAGAAAAAAAACTGATGGCATCATGTTAACCAGATTTCAAGCTTTACTACAAAGCTGTGATCTCCAAGACAGTATGATACTGGAACAAAAACAAACACTTAGACCAGTGGAACAGAGTAGAGAGCCCAGATATGGACCCTCAACTCTATGGTCAAATAATCTCCAACAAAGCAGGAAAAAATATACAGTGGAAAAAAGACATTCTCTTCAATAAATGGTGCTGGGAAAATTGGACAGCTATATCTAGAAGAATGAAACTCGACCATTCTCTTACACCGTACACAAAGATAAACTCGAAATGGATAAACGACCTCAACATGAGGCAGGAATCCATTAGAATCCCAGAGGAGAACATAGGCAGTAACTCTTCAACATCGGCCACAGCAAGTTCTTTCAAGACATGTCTCCCAAGGCAGAGAAAACAAAAGCAAAAATAAACCTTTGGAACTTCAAGATCAAAAGCTTCTGCACAGCAAAGGAAACTGTCAACAAAACAAAAAGGCAGCCCATGGAATGGGAGAAGATATTTGCAAATGACAGTACAGACAAAAGGTTGATATCCAGGATCTATAAAGAACTCCTCAAACTCAACACACACAAAACAGATAATCATATCAAAAAAAGGGCAGAAGATATGAACAGACACTTCTCCAATGAAGACATACAAATGGCTATCAGACACATGAAAAAATGTTCATAATCACTAGCTATCAAGGAGATTCAAATCAAAACCACATTGAGATACCACCTCACACCAGTTAGAATGGCCAAAATTAGCAAGACAGGAAACAACGTGTGTTGGAGAGGATGTGGAGAAAGGGGAACCCTCTTACACTATTTTTGGGAATGCAAGTTGGTGCAGCCACTTTGGAGAACAGTGTGGAGATTCCTTAAGTAATTAAAATAGAGCTTCCCTATGTCCCTGCAATTGCACTACTGGGTATTAACCCCACAGATACAGATGTAGTGAAAGTAAGGGCCATCTTTACCCCAATGTTCATAGCAGCAATGGCTGCTATAAACATTAAAATTAAAATTAAATGGCCACTGTTGCCAAACTGTGGAAAGAACCAAGATGTCCTTCCATGGATGAATGGATAAGGAAGATGTGGTCCCTATACACTATGGAGTATTATGCCTCCATCAGAAAGGATGAATACCCAACTTTTGTAGCAACATGGACAGGACTGAAAGAGATTATGCTCAGTGACATAAGTCAAGCAGAGAGAGTCAATTATCATATGATTTCACTTATTTGCAGAGCATAACAAAAAACACGGAGGACATGGGGAGATGGAGAGGAGAAGGGAGTTGAGGGAAATTGGTGGGGGGAGATGAACCATGAGAGAATATGGACTCTGAAAAACAACATGAGGGTTTTGAAGGAGCAGGGGTTGGGAGGTTGGGGGAGCCAGGTGGTGGGTATTATGGAGGGCACGCATTGCATGGAGCCCTGGGTGTGTTGTAAAACTATGAATTCTGTTACTTTGAAAAGAAATGAAATTAATTAAAAAGAAAACAAAAACAAAAAACCAATGATGGACTGTATGGTGACTAACAGAACAACAAATATATATATATATATATATATATATATATATATATATATATGGCAAGGAAACACAGGAATACGTGTTTAAGATCATTAGCCATTATAGAAATGCAAATTAAAATCACAAGGTATCACTGTACACCCATCAGAAGGACTAATAGAAACAATAGTTACAGCAAAAGCTGGACAAGTTGCAGAGAATTCAGGTATCTCATACATTAGTTTAGAGAATGTAAGATGATAATAGCCATTCTGGAAATATTATCTCACAATTTCACTATTCTGGATATATCATCTCATAATTGCACTCCTGAGCACATATCCTAGAGAATAAGTACTTATGTACACACACACACACACACACACACATGCACAAACACACACACACACCAGAAAAACAATCAAACAATCAAAACCCAAAAAACAAAACCTATATATACTTACAGTGAATTTAGTCATAATGACCAAAACTAGAGATAAAATAAGTATCCTTCAACAGGTGGATAGTTAAAAATAGTGTAATACAACCCCAGCATGAAATATTACTTAGCAATAAAAGTAAATGAGTGATATATTGCACAACTTGCATATATCTCATATATGTTCAGAAATTATAATGAAAGAAGCAAGTTAAATATCAAAGGGTCAACATAATATATTAACCAAGGTATATAACATTATCAAAATAACAAAACTACAGAAATGGAGAGCACATTGGTGGGTCAAGGGCTAAGGAAGGGTATAAGAAATGAGATAGTTGTTGGGACGCCTGGGTGGCTCAGTTGGTTAAGCGGCTGCCTTCGGCTCGGGTCATGATCCCAGCGTCCTGGGATCGAGTCCTGTGTCGGGCTCCTTGCTCCGCAGGGAGCCTGCTTCTCCCTCTGCCTCTGCCTACCACTCTGTCTGCCTGTGCTCGCTCTCTCTCTCCCTCTCTCTCTGACAAATAAATAAAAATTAAAAAAAAAGAAATGAGATCATTGTTACTATAAATAAATAGTACAAGGGATCACTGTGATGGAATCATTCTGCGTCTTGCCGGTATTAGTGCTGACACAGATTCACACATGTGAGAAAATTGCATATTAAAAAGTGGGTGAAATTTGAATAAGATCAGCAGTTCACACCAATTCCTGACTGTAATTGGGAGAAATTGTGTGAAGTGTAGAAGGGATCATTCTATGTTATTTCTCATAACTGCATGTAAATCTACATGTTAAAATTTTAAAGTTAAAAAGGGTAGTTGAGAGCTACACATATTACTTGTGATGTTTTCAGGAAAGGGAGAGTCAAAATTTGATTGATTTTTCAAAAAAAATTTGGCTGATACCGACATAAATGAGTGAAAATATAAGAAGGAAAGAAGAAAAAAAAAAAGAAGGGAGAAAGGGAGAGAGGGAGGGAGGGAGGGAGGGAGGGAGGGAGGGAAATACAAAACAAAACAAATTCCTGTTTAGGATAATTCCAAATAATTTATGTAGATATTCCACACCTCAAGAAGGTTAAGATTAACCTTCCTCCTACCTTGAGTGTAAGCTGCACTCATTGTCTTGCTTCCAAAAAGCAGGGTGTATAAAAGGGGAGAGGAGGATAACTTTACCGTAGAGAAATCCGGCAAATACTACCTCAGCCAAGTAGTCAGGACTAACATCATCAGACATAAGTCATATAGTTATTATGTACCCCTACAAGACTTGAAAATAAGGGCACTTTACCTCTGCAATCTTCTTCCCCCAAACCTATAACCTTAGTCTAATGAAGAGAAAAAAAAAATCAGACAAAAGCAGTTTGGAGGATATACTACAATATACCTATTAGTGCTCCTTAAAATCATCAAGATCATTAGAAACAAAGCCTGAATGTCTTTCACAGCCCAGAGGGGTCTAAGGAGATGTGCTGGCCAATGTGATCTTTTCAAAAAGCAATCTGAAAGAAGAGAAGGACATTAGGCAAAATGAGTGAAATCTGAATAAAATATAGAATTTAGTTAATGTACAGATATCAGTTTCTTAGTTTTATGAAAGAACCAATGTTCATTCCATAATAATATATGATGTTAGCAATAAAGAAAACTGAATGAAGGATTTATGGAAATTTTGTATATTTGTCAACTGCTCCATAAATCTGGAACTGTTCAAAAACTATGTTTATTTTAAAATATTTCTAACATTTAAAAAAAATATCTAGTCTGGGGGCGCCTGGGTGGCTAAGTGGGTTAAGCCTCTGCCTTTGGCTCAGGTCATGACCTCAGGGTCCTGGGATCGAGCCCCGCATCAGGCTCTCTGCTCAGCAGGGAGCCTGATTTCTCCTCTCTCTGCCTGCCTCTCTCCTTACTTGTGATCTCTGTCTGTCAATTAAATAAATAAAATCTTAAAAAATATCTAGTCTGATGAACCAGTTTGATATTATTTTGAATTAGGGATCTATTTGGATGCACACATAAGAGGGAAACAATAAAATGGAGGTTTATAGGATCTGATAACCAAAAGTACATGATTGGAGCTCAAATGTGGTCATTATTATTATTTTCTTTTTTAGATTTTATTTATTTATTTGACAGACAGAGATTACAAGTAGACAGAGAGGCAGGCAGAGAGAGGAAGGGAAGCAGGCTCCCCGCTGAGCAGAGAGCCTGATGTGGGGTGCGATCCCAGGACCCTGGGATCATGACCTGAGCCAAAGGTAGAGGCTTTAACGTTGAGCAACCCAGGTGCCCCTGTGGCCATTATTATTAACAGCAAAAGTGACTGGAGAGTGAAGAAAGAGAGAATGATGGTGTGTAAAAGAAATAAATTATCTCCAAATGCAAAATATCTTCATTTTTCTTTTAATTCTTCAAGGCCCTTGCTGAGTCTGGCTTCAATATTGTGGCCAGTTAAACATGTTTCTCATTCTAATACCAGTAGTTTGTTTCACACTGTCTGTGTTAATTTCAGCAGCCTCTTCCCTGGGAGTGCAGTGGTTTACTGCCTATATCATATTCCCTCCCCCTATACTTCTTGTACATCTTGACATTCATCTATGTTCCAACACCATTCCTCATCCAGAAGCTTCTGTATCCAGAAGAAATATGGATGACTATTTTCCCCATAAAAGCCATGTCAGTCCATTTGCCTTGACATTATATACAGCTATTTATGCTACAATTTCCATCATTCCTTGTTTTCATTTATTCCTACTTGTCTTTTAAGACCCAACTCAGATGTTACTAGTCCCATGATACCATTTGGCCTCCCACCAATATTTCATTTAGAAAAATGAATCATTTGTCTGTTGGTTGCTGTAGTAATATCTACCTACTTTTATTACAGTACCTATCTCCCATACCATAATCTCTTTCTTCATAAATCAGTTCCCTGATTTCTAAAAAGCTTTAGTGAATTTATTTTTTTTCCATTTTGAATTCCCAGCATATAATATAGTGTTTGTTGGTTTTAGTGAAATTTAATTTAATTGGTAGTGTTAAGTCAGTGCCTACGAAGAATAAGTTAATCTATAAGGAATAAGAAACAAAAGGAACACTATGGCAAAACCCTAGGATTTTCATAGCTTAAAATCTTCTTGTTGGCTGTTAGAAAGTGTGAAAAAATCAGTAACAGGACAATGTAGATAATAAGCCAAAAGAGAGAAGTCAGAATTACGTAGGAAAAGTATGTTGATATACACTGTAGATATAAAAGAGTATTTTATTGGGGAGGTTAAACTTACATCTGTCCTTGAAGAAAAGGGAAAATCTGGGTAAAAAGATAAAGTAAAGAGGATAATTGTGGACATGGGATATTGGCATAGAGTGTGAATTCTGGGAATACAAAGGAAGGGCAAATAGTGATCTTAAAATAACTTGCTTAGTGGTTGAATGAGATTAATGACTAAAAGGCAAAGAAAATTCTAAATTGGACCTCTGGGAAAATGATAGTGGTGCTGAGAAAAAAAAAAAAAAAGAAAGAAAGAAAAATCAGAGCATGCACTAGTAGATAGTTTTGAAAAACCCTGATTATATTTGATAGGCCTCCAATAAAGCTGCAATCTGGTCTGACCAGGCATTCCATACTAAACCACATGACATTGGGGAATTAGGAAAATCTCAGCCCTGCTCACAACTGGACAGGCTGAGGAAAAACAGCCTATCAAGACCTATTCAGTCACCTGTTTTGTTTTTTTCTTACTGAAAGTGTTTATGTTTTTATTAACAATATATTCAGCCTTATTGGCAGCAGGAATTTTGAGTATTTTATACATTCTAAGAGATTTCATTGACAGAAAAGAAATTACAAGGTAAGCATCTTGATAAAGGAAGAAACACAGTTTTCCCAGATTGTGAAATTCTATTTATGCTAAATATATAATTATTTGTCAATAGTACTTGTAAGGTTCAATCTTGGTAAATACATAATTTACCCAGGAATAGGACAGTGTTATTTGACTATGACCTAGTTCTTCCTTTATATCATTTATCAAGTAGACATAATTATGTTAACATTCTTCTCTATATTCCAACAAAATAAAATGCTGGGAAATGCTTTGAAGCCCATAAGTGATCATAAATCAAAATAAACTAATACCTTTTGGTAGAAAAATTATTTTTAAAAGAATCTAGTTTGGTCCAGGCACAAGATCCAGTGTTCAAAGTCTGGATTCCAGCCCTAAGCTGATAATGTATTTTACTCATATTTTCACTGAAAGCAACATGCTATACATTTTTTTAATTGCAAAAAAGTATTTTAGAGGAATGTACTACATAAGGTGACAGAATTCCAAAATCAAATTTCATGAAAATGTACATAACCATTTCTTTGTGCAGTAAATGAGAAAAATCTGCAATATAGAAGAATATAGGAAAAGAAATATGGAGGGCCATGGAGAAAGGGGTGGGGAGTCAACAACATCTGTAAGAGCAAACCCAGAAGTCCAGAAGATGCTAGATCTAAAGAGAAAATGTAGAGCT
Organism: Mellivora capensis; assembly: GCA_004024625.1. Lineage (NCBI taxonomy): Eukaryota > Metazoa > Chordata > Mammalia > Carnivora > Mustelidae > Mellivora > Mellivora capensis. Next base: position 46,348 of record PISX010011065.1, on the reverse strand, counting down.
TAGCAAAGACACTCCCTTCCATCATAAATCTTATGGTTTAAGGAGCGAGACATATTTGAATACATATAGTCACACAAATGATGAAGTCTAGGTTTCAATCCAGGCTGTAATGAATGGAATTTGGAAGAAAAGTTTATAATAGAACCTAGCCAAGCCTAGGTATAACCCAAAGCCTCAGAAAACAGCACTTGATCTGGAAACCGGACATTATGTAACATAGAACTTAAATAACAGGACCCTGCTTTGCTTTTATGAAAAGTTAGAACATTTTCAAGGATCTGGACATTCTAAAATCTGTTTCTCACCTTCTGATGACTCTACTTCAGACATACACAACGCACTGACTACACCAAGACTCACATTAAGGCAGGAGAGAATAAGATGCAATCTGGCTAATTTTGCCATTATTATTATTATTATTATTATTATTATTATTATATCTTAAACTACCTCCACATCTAAAAGCAGCCTAACTCATCAAGTAAATTAAACACTCAATGACAGGAGGCCCTTTACTCAAGCCTTTTGTCTCTGGTCATACTAGTATGTGATCACATTAGTATATGATCTCTTGGTTTGAAGATGATCAACATAAAATGCTATAATAAAAGATGGATATGTAAAGATAGATGGCTATCTATCTTTCTAAGTATTTCTAAGCATTTTATAACTATCAGATAAGAAGATTAAATATAAATAGGATAGTCTAAAAAGGAAAAAAAATATAGTAAATCTGAGGGAAAGGAACCCTAAGGACTTTCCCTGTATCCATCAATGGCATAATAGCTGTAGCTGATAGTTAAGTATAATAAGAACTCTAACAGCAGGAACCCTACAAGATCACATAGAAAGGAAACTCACTCCTTCATTGATAATCTGAATTTACTATAGACCATGTAAATGCAGTAAGTGTTTTCCCTGGATAGAAAACAACGTTAATTAGATTAAAAGCTGAAATTATCATAAATGTGTATAACAACAAAGTATAGCCATAATAGTCAATTTTCCCCTTAAATTTTAATGTTCAGAGTCAAAAGAATTACATAGAGTGTTTTGAAATTATAAAAATAAATTTTGTATAAATTAAATTAGCATTTTTTCATAGCCAAATAAAGTGTATAATATCTGACTTGGAAATAAGTAATTTTTTCTTCAAAAATATTACTAATGAAATCACTAAGAGGATGAGAATGGAATAACATGATTTTCTATAATAGTGAAAAAATTGGGTAATGTGTAGTTTGAAATTGTGACTTACCAACTGTGTCATATTTTAAAATTGTAAAAAACAAACAAAAACTACAACTGTTCAGCTTATTTTAACATATGAAAATACCTCCAGTACATAAAATTAATGGAATTCACTTTAATATGTATACTCTCAGGGCTCCTGGGTGGCTCAATGGGTTAAGCCTCTGCCTTCCGCTCAGGGTCCTGGGATCGAGCCTTGCATTGGTCTCTCTGCTCAGCGGGGAGCCTGCTTCCCCCTCTCTCTCTGCCTGTCTCTCTGCCTAGTTGTGATCTCTCTCCCTGTCAAATAAATAAATAAAATCTTAAAATACACACACACACACACACACACACACACACACAGGTTTCTAAAAGTACATTAAATAATGGATAAGGAATATAGAAAAAAATAGTAAAAACGGATTCAAGTGATTATGGATGAGTATTTTTATATTTGCCATTGTTCTTAAACTTTAATAAGAAACTGCTTCATTTCTATGATATTTTTACTAAATCTCTTATCTGTCTGTTATCATTATAGAGAGTCATGAAGAGTGGGAATGAGACAGAAACCACAGATTTCATTCTCCTGGGCTTCTTCCCTGATTTTAAACACATCACAGCCATGGTCTCCATCATTCTCCTGATATACATGGCTGCCTTCACTGGCAACACTCTTCTGATCCTCCTCATTTGCTTGTATTCCCATCTCCACACCCCCATGTACTTCCTTCTCAGTCAGCTCTCCTTAATGGATTTGACTTTGACCTCAAGCATTGTCCCCAAAATGGCATCCAACTTCTTCTCTGGATGGCGGAGCATATCATTCCTGGCTTGTGGGACTCAAATATTCTTCTCCCTGACGGTGGCCATTGCAGAATGCATCCTTATAACTCTCATGTGCTTTGATCGTTATGTGGCTATATGCAATCCTCTTCGATACCCAGTCATCATCAACCCTAAGGTTTGCTTACAGATGATTGCCATGTCTTGGGCTGGAGGGGCACTTACTTCCCTGGGCCACACTGGTTTTACCTTGCATTTTAACATCTGCAGCCCCAGAGAGATTCCCCACTTCTTCTGTGAAGTCATGGCTGTGCTTAGGATCGTCTGTGAGGATATCTCAACCTATGAGAAGGCAGTGGTGATAACAAGCATCCTTGTTCTGCTGTTGCCATTGTCTCTCATCTTGTCTTCCTATGTTCTCATCTTCCTTGCAGTACTCCGAATGAACTCCCCAGAAGGTAGGAACAAAGCTCTGGCCACCTGCTCCTCTCATCTCTGTGTTGTGGGTCTCTATTTTGGTCCAGGCATGTGCATCTACATGAGACCTGGTTCTGCCAAGACTCCAAGGTTGAATCAGGGTCTCTTTCTGTTTGGAACTGTCCTCACTCCACTCCTAAACCCGCTTGCCTACAGTCTTAGGAACAAGGAAGTTCTAAGTGCACTGAAAAAGTTAATAGGGAGGTGTCAGTCCTTCAGGTAAATGGCAGAAATCTCACTGTCACCCATAGGCAAAATAGAGATACACCAGAAAAGGGACATTTTGTCAGTTGAATCATCATCATCATCATCATCCCTTCAAGATCCTGAAAAAGTTAACTCACTTTACTGAGTTTATCTTTAGGGAAAAAAATGTTTATCCTTTCCTTTATCCATCTTAAAATTTCTTTCTGATTGTCCTACATGATGTGTTGATGAAGGACAAAGAACTGTGTACATCAATTCTCTTTATGATTCATGCTTGATGGTAATGTGCACTTTAGTATTTCCAAGTTTCATGTTGATACCATGAAAAAAGATCAGTGTCTGTATCCCTAAAATGAAAAATTAAAAAAAAATCGATAAGCACATAGATACCTCAGGATAATTCCCTGATAAAATTAATTAATGGGCATGATGATAAATCAACAGGAATCAGATAAATTTACAGTGTTGCTTTGTTCCATATATCTAATAGGACTATTAATTCCTCTTACTCTTGTAAAAAAATAGTCTTCACTCTATGTCAGTGCTTCCAAAGAGTGGATTTCTGATCACTGGTGTTAAAATAATTTGCTGGATTTACAAAATATAGCACTTTTGTTCTAATATCAGATTAGCAGAATTAGAATCTGTTAAATTGGGCTTAAGGATCTGAACAGGAGACTGATTAGTGATTGTCATGTTTATCAAGGATTGTAAGCCACCGATGTAATTACTGACCTAATTTTCTAGATCTGCTTGCAAGATAATTTCCCAGTCTTAAAGTTTCCTGATCTCTTTATAATGTATATAATATAATGGGTTAAGGTGGCTAGCAAAAACCAATGTTATTTTTAAGATAGTAAAAAAATAAACTTTGTGTTTTGAATAATTCATAACTTAAAAATTTTGAACACACAGAGTAAAGAAAAGTAAATATAAATTAAAAGACTCAGATTTGTGGTATAAAACAATGAATAATTGAAAATATTTATAACTTAATAAAATTTAAAGCAGGAGGCATTATAGATGTTTCCAAAATGTTGATATTCTTCAAAAAATTGAAAATACATTATATAATAGAGAGACTGTGGACTCTGAGAAACAAAGTGAGAGTTTGGAAGGGAGGAGAGTGGGAGGTTGGGTGAACCCAGTGGTGTGTATTTAGGAGGGCACATATTGCATGAAGCACTGAGTGTGGTGCATAAGCAATGAATCTTGGAAAACTGAAAAGATAAAAGAAAAAAATGAACATTAGGAACTTATTACTCATGTTTCCTTTTTTCTAAAAATGACTGAAATAGGGGTGCCTGGGTGGCTCAGGTGGATAAGTGTCTACCATTGGCTCAGGTCATGATTCCAGTGTCCTGGGATCCTGCTGATCCTGCTGCTTGCACTCTCTCTCTTTGTTAAATAAATAAATAAAATCATTTAAAATGACTGAAATAACATAAAACCATTTTTTCTAGTGAATAGAAACATTCAGAAGGAGCACTAAAAATCTAACAACTTCTCCCTTAAATATCTCAGAAGCCATTAATTGACAGTGTATTACAGAGATACAAAGCTGAGTTCTGGAAAACTTAAAATGTTTATGTCAATTTTCAACTGTTTCAATAATATTAAACATGGCCCCTTCATAATTCCTAGATGAATGTCTGAGGGAATCCTTGAAACTGAGTCAAAATGTCACTTCACTGAAGAATAAAAATTATCTCTAAGCTATCTCAAATAAGAGCAGTGTGTCATTTAATGCTTACTATCATGCGACGTTACCACTCAGTTGGTGGTGTCATAACACTCTGGTACTCCAAAAGGAATCCACAGATAAGACTGTGTTTAGAAGACAACACTATGGAAGAAAGGAGAAATACTCAATGAGGGAAAATAGTCCTACTTGAAGAGTTTCTGTTGAATAATATGTGTTCATAGAGCATGTTATTTATGTTTACTGTTTTAACTCCATATGTATGTGTTAAATGCATGTTATGTATGTTATGTATGTGTTTTAAATTCATATGTATTAACTTCATATGTAACTCATGGAAGTGAACATTTTAACCCTATGAAATTCACAACGAATAGATTTCCAGATGGATTGGGAAGGCACTCACCTTGGACTTTACGCTATGTGTTTGTGACCCACTATTAGTAGAGGGGCACCATTACATACTATGACTTAATCTTTTAAGGGAAATAATTAAGTACATGATCACTCAGAAGAACTATGATCAATCCTAATTAAATCATGATTCCTTCATTTGTTTCCATTCTCATAGTAATGATTTTAAATTGCCTTCTTCTAGTTTAACAGCTCTCCAACATACATATATTTTGTTGTAGAATAACCAAAAATGTCTTCTATATATGAATAAAATATGTATTTATTTATTTAAATTCAATTAGCTAAGTTATAATAGGTACATCATTATTTTTTTTAATTTTTATTTATTTTTAAATTTCTTTTCAGTGTTCCAGAATTCATTGTTTACCATTGTTTACCACACCCAGTGCTCCATGCAATACATGCCCTCAATAATACCTGCCACCAGGCTCACCCAATCTTCAAACAACCCAACCCTCCAAAACCCTCAGATTGTTTTTCAGAGTCCACAGTCTCTCATGGTATGCCTCCCCCTCCAATTTCCCCCAACTCCCTTCTCCTCTCCATCTCCCCATGTCCTCTGTGTTATTTCTTATGCTCCACAAATAAGTGAAACCCTATGATAATTGACTCTCTCTGCTTGACTTATTTCACTCAGCATAATCTCTTCCAGTCCCATCCCTGTTGCTACAAAAGTTGGGTATTCATCCTTTCTGATGGAGGCATAATACTCCATAGTATATATCAACCAAATCTTCCTTATCCATTTATCCATTGAAGGACATCTTTGCTCCTTCCACAGTTTGGCGACCATGGACATTGCTGCTATGAACATTGGGGTACAGATGACCCTTCTTTTCATTACATCAGTATTGTTGGGGGAAATACCCAGTGGTTCAATTGCAGGGTCATAGGTAAACTCTACTTTTAATTTCTTAAGGAATCTCAACACTGTCTTCCAAAGTGGCTGCACCAACTTGCATTCCCACTAACAGTGTAAGAGGGCTCCTCTTCCTCCACATCCTCTCCAATACACATAATATACTGTCTTGTTAATTTTAGCCATCCTAACTGCTGTAAGATGGTATCACAATGTGGTTTTGATTTGAAACTCCCTGATGGCTAGTGATGAACTTTTCTTCAAGTGTCAATTAGCCATTTGTATGTCTCCTTTGGAGAAGTGTCTGTTCATGTGTACTGTCCATTTATTGACATAATTATCAGTTTTGTGTGTGTAGAGTTTGAGAAGTTCTTTATAGATCCTGGATATCAGCCCTTTGTCTGTATTGTCATTTGTAAATATATTGTCCCATTTTGTGAGTTGCCTGTTTATTTGGTTGACTGTTTACTTTGTTGTGCAGAAACTTTGATCTCGATGAAGTCCCAAAAGTTCATTTTCTCTTTTGTTTCTTCTGCCTTTGGAGACATATCTGGAAAGAAGTTGCTGTGGCCAATGTCAAAGAGGTTACTTCCTATGTTCTCCTCTAGGATTCAGATGGATTCCTGTCTCCCGTTGAGGTTTCTTATCCATTTTGAGTTTATCTCTGTGTATGGTGTAAGGGAATGGTCGAGTTTTATTCTTCTATACATAGCTGTCCAATTTTCCCAGCACCATTTATTGAAGAGACTGTCTTTTCTCCACTGTATATTTTATACTGCTTTGTTAAATATTATTTGACCATAAAATTTAGAATCAATACCTGGGCTCTCTACCCTGTTCCAATGGTCTATGTGTCCGTTTTTATGCCAGTACCATGCTGTCTTGGTGATCCCAGCTTTGTAGTAAAGCTTAAAATCAGACAACAAGAAGCCCCAGTTTTGTTTTACTTTTTCAACATTTCCAATTCGGGTCTCTTCTGATTCCATACAAATTTTAGGATTGTTTGCTCCAGCTCTTTGAGAAATGCCGGTGGAATTTTGATTGAAATGGCAGTGAAAGTATAGATTTCTCTAGGCAGTAAACATTGTAATAATGTTTATTCTTTCAATCAATGAACACGGAATGGTCTTCCATCTTTTTGTGTCTTCTTCAATTTCTTTCATGAGTATTCTGTAGTTACTCGAGCACAGATCCTTTACCTCTTTGGTTATGTTTACTCCCAGGTATCTTGTGGATCTTGGTGCTAGAGTAAATGGAATCGATTCTCTCATTTCCCTTTCTGTATTTTCATTGTTAGTGTATAAGAAAGCAACTTATTTCTGTACATCTACTTTGTATCCTGCCACATTTCTGAATTGCTGAATGAGTTCTAGTAGTTGGGGGTGAAGTCATTTTGGTTTTCCATATAAATTATCATGTCATCTGTGAAGAGAGAAAGTTTGACTTCTTCCTTGCCAATTTGAATACATTTTATTTCTCTTTGTTGTCTGATTATTGTTTCTAGGACTTCTAATACTATGTTGAACTAAAGTGGCGAGGGTGGAAATCCTTGTCATGTTTCTGATTTCAAAAGGAGGGATGTCAGTTTTTTCTCATTGAGGATTTTATTTGTTGTGGATTTTTCATAGATAGATTTTATGAAGTTGAAGAATGTTCCCCCTATCCCTATATTTGAAGTGTTTTAATCAGGAATGGATGCTGGATTTTGCCAAATGCTTTTTCTGCATCAATTGAGAGGACCATGTGGTTCTTCTCTCTTCTCTTATTGATTTGTTCTCTCACACTGACTGATTTGCGAATGTTGAACCATCCTTGTAACCCAGGGATGAATCCCACCTTGTCATGGTGGATGATCTTTTTAATGTGCTGTTGGATCCTGTTTGCTAGGATCTTGTTGAGAATCTTAGCATCCATATTCATCAGTGATATTGGTATGGAATTCTCCTTTTTGGTGTGGTTTTTGCCTGGTTTGGGGATCAGGGTAATGGTGGCTTCATCAAAAGAGTCTGGAAGTTTTCCTTCTGCTTCAGTTTTTGAAACAGCTTCAGGAGAATAGGTGTTATTTCTTCTTTGAAAGTTTGGTAGAATTCCCCAGGGAATCCATCAGGTCCTAGGCTCTTGTTTTTTGGGAGGTTTTTGATCACTGCTTCAATCTCGTTACTAGATATCCATCTATTTAGGTTGTCAATTTTTCCCTGATTCAGTTTTGGAAATTTTTAGTTTTCCTGCGATTCCTCCATTTCATCTAGTTTGCTTAACTTATTGGCATATAGCTGCTGATAATAAGTTCTGATGATTGTTTCTACTTTCTTGGTGTTAGTTGTGACATCTCCCTTTTCTTTCATAATTTTATTAATTTGGGCCTTCTCTCTTTTATTTTGGATTAGTGTGGCCAATGGTTTATCGATCTAATTGATACTTTCAAAAAGGCAGCTTCTAGTTTCATTGAGGATTTCTACTGTATCTCTAGTTTCTATCTCATTGATCTCTGCTCTAATCTTGATTATTTCCCTTTTTGTGTGTGGAGTTGGTTTCATTTGTTATTGATTCTCCAGTTCGTTAAGGTGTAAAGACGGCTGTTGTATTCTGGATTTTTCAGTTTTTTTGAGGTAGGCTTGGATGGCTATGTATTTTCCCCTTAGGACCATCTTTATTGTATCCCATTGGTTCTGGACCGAAGTCTCCTCATTCTCATTGGTTTCCATGAATTGTGTAAGTTTCTCTTTGATTGATCTAAGCATTCTTAAGCAAGGTGGTTTGTAGCTTCAGGTGTTTGAATTCCTTCTGAAATTTTTCTTGTGCTTGAGCTCCTGTTTCAAAACAGTGTGATCTGAAAATAAGAAGGAAATAATTTCAATCTTTTGGTATTGGTTGAGCCCTGATTTTGGACCCAGTACGTGGTCTATTCTGGAGAAGGTTCCACGTGCTTTCGAGAAGAATGAGTATTCTGTTGTTTTAGGGTGGAATGTTCTGTATATATTTATGAAGTCCACCTGTCCAATGTGTCATTCAATGCTCATGTTTATTTTTTGATTTTCTGCTTGGATGATCTGTCTATTACGGAAAGTGGTGTGTTATGATACCCTACAATTAATGTATTCATATCAATATGACTTTTTAACTTGATTAACAGTTGTCTTATGTAGCTGGCTGCTCCCATATTGGGGGCATAAATATTTACAACTGTTGGATATTCTTGGTGGATAGACCCTTTTTGAATGATGTAGTGTCCTTATGTATCTCTGACTATGGTCTTTAGTTTAAAATCTAATTTATCTGATATTAGAATCACTACCCCAGCCTTCTTTTGAGGCCCATTGGCATGAAAGACACTTCTCTATCCCTTCACTTTCAGTCTGGATGTATCCTTAGGTTCAAAATGGGTCTCTTGTAGACAACATATGAATGGGTCCTGTCATTTTATCCAATCTGCAACCCTTTTTCATTTTATGGGTGCATTTAGGCCATTTACATTGAGAGTGATTATTGAGAGATATATTTTTTTGACATCGTTTTACCTTTGAAGTATTTTTTTCTATAGATTGTCTCCATATTTCTTTTCAGTGATATTCTTGTATTTTTTCCTCTTTTATAGAACCCCCATTAATATTTCCTGCAGTGTGGCTTGGTGGTCACATACTCTTTTAAGCCTCACTGGTCTTGGAAGCTCTTTATCTCTCCATGCATTTTGAATGTCATCTTGCTGGATAAGGTATTCTTGGCTGCATTTTCTTCTCATTTAGTGCCCTGAATACATCTTGCTAGCCCTTTCTGGCTTGCCAGGTTTCTGTTGACAGCTCTGACTTTATTCTGATGGGCCCTTCTCTGCATGTAAGAAATCTCTTCTTCCTAGTCGGTTTCAAGTGCTCCTCTCTAAATTTATGATTCATCATTTTCCCAATAAGTTGTCTCCAGGTCTTTCTAGATTCTGTGATCTCGGGGTTATACCTTTCTTTCTCTAGGCCATGAACGCTGGTTCCATTCTCCAGATTGTGAAAATTTCATGGAGAATTTTTTCAACTATATCCTGAAGTTTCCTTTTTATCTCCTCCCCTTCAGGGATTCCAGTAATTCTGGCACTAGAACATTTCAGGGCCTCATTTCTTTCCCTAATTCTGTTTTTATGGCTTTCAAGCTGTTTGTTTCAAGGCTCCTCCTGATCCTTTTTCTCTATCAGTTTGTCCTCTAGATCACTAATTATATTTTCTGCCTCTGATATCCTAGCTTTTAGAGAATTTAGATTAGATTGGAACTCATTGAGAACATTGTTAACAACCTCCCTGATGGCTTTCACTTCTGCCCTAATCAATTCCTTTTTGTCATTATAAGCTCTCTCCAACCTAGTCATTGCCTGGGTAATTGTTAGCCTGAATTCCCTTTCCAACATACCGTTTATGTCCATATACAATAGCTCTTAAGGAGAGGGCACAGTCTCTGAATTTTTCCTCTGTTGGGCATTCCTCTTCCTAGTCATTTTGGTGAGAGATGGCTGAATGGATGTATAGCTGAATGTATCAACCATGGTGCAGTCAAGGTGCACCCTGGAATTCTTCTGAGAAATCTGGAGTCCCAACCAAAGGGAAATAAAAAATAAAAAAATAAAAGAGAAAGAGAGAGAGAGAGAGACAAAGAAAAAAAAAAGGTAAAAAGAAAAGAGAAGACCCCATTGGAATGGGCCCCCTAATTAAGATTTATAAAGTATACAAATAAAAGCAGACAAAAAATTGACAAAATAAATGACAAGGAAAAAAAAAAACCCAGCCAACATGCACCCCATGTATAAGATTCGTATACTACCAGAACAAAAACAAATACACAGAAACACTGATAGAAGAAAAATATGGGAGGGTGGTTATAATTGTCAGTGTGGGCGAGGAAAGTTATTTTGATTCTTCCTGGGTGTATCCTGATATCTTTGTTAAAGGACTCATGTTTCCCTAGATAAAAGGAGATTACAACTATATTATATGTAGGGGTAGTATTGACTGAGGAAAGAGGATAATCTTGAAGCTTATCTCTATATGAATATTAAAAAAATAGAAAAGCAAAAGTAAAACACAGGTATATGTATCAAAAATGTTCAAGTTAAAAGGTTATTATGGTATTTGCTGTACTGAACATCTTATAGTGATGGTAAATAGGTTAAAATTATTAAAAACTTAAAAGAATGAGAATAGTGGAATGAATTAAAAATATAAGTTGTATCTATGACTTAGTGGTGGTTGTCCTCTTGTTTTTTGTTTTTTGTTTTTTTGGTGGGGTTTTTGGGCCGGCTTTCTGGAGGAGGGGCCTGCCTCAGGTTTTTTTTTTTTTTTTTCATTTCTTTTCAGTGTAACAGAATTCATAGTTTTACACCACACCCAGTGCTCCATGCAATGCGTGCCCTCCATAATACCCACCACCTGGCCCACACAACCTCCCAGCCCCCGCCCCTTCAAAACCCTCAGGTGGTTTTTTAGAGTCCATAGTCTCTCATGGTTCATCTCCCCCCCAATTTCCCTTAACTCCCTTCTCCTCTCCATCTCCCCATGTCCTCCGTGCTATTTGTTATGCTCCGCAATTAAGTGAAACCATATGATAATTGATTCTCTCTGCTTGATTTATTTCACTCAGCATAATCTCTTCCAGTCCCATCCATGTTGCTACAAAAGTCGGGTATTCATCCTTTCTGATGGAGGCATAATACTCCATAGTGTATATGGACCACATCTTCCTTATCCATTCGTCCGTGGAAGGGCATCTTGGTTCTTTCCACAGTTTGGCGACCGTGGCCATTGCTGCTATAAACATTGGGGTACAGATGGCCCTTCTTTCACCACATCTGTATCTTTGGGGCAAATACCCAGTAGCGCAATTGCGGGGTCATAGGGAAGCTCTATTTTTAATTTCTTGAGGAATCTCCTCACTGTTCTCCAGAGTGGCTGCACCAACTTGTATTCCCACCAACAGTGTAAGAGGGTTCCCCTTTCTCCACATCCTCTCCAACACACGTTGGTTCCTGTCTTGCTAATTTTGGCCATTCTAACTGGTATGAGGTGGTATCTCAATGTGGTTTTAATTTGAATCTCCCTGATGGCTAGTGATGATGAACATTTTTTCATGTGTCTGATAGCCATTTGTATGTCTTCATTGGAGACGTGTCTGTTCATATCTTCTGCCCATTTTTTTCAGGCAGTCTTGCTAGTGTTGAGTCCTCCTGCCTCCTATCAGGGGGCTGGGTTCTGAGGAAACCGGTTTTTCAGGCTTTTGTTCTCTGGATGTTTTTTGTTTGTTTGTTTGTTTGTTTGTTTGTTTTTTTCCTCCCCTAGGTGGCTTTTGGAGGTTCTTTAGAAATTTAGAGGAAAACAAACTGCACCTAGACTTCTATCTCAGAGAGAAGCCTCAGTATCTTCCCCTCTGGGTGCTCCAGAGCACATAAACTCCCACTCTGCTGCCAGCAGAGCATGTCTCCCATCACAGTCTTCTGGGTAGCAGGATCTCTGGCTTGTGCCTAGGTGTTACCAAAAATCACAAGATGTAATAGTTCAGAAAGCTGGCTTTCAGAGGCTGTCTCCACCATGGCTGTCTAGGCAGGTCCAGACAGCCAGAGAGGTCCCAACCAGAGATAGCCAGCTGAGATTTTCCTGTTGGCAGGGGCTGGGAGTGTTCAGACTCTTGGCAGGTCCTAAAGAGCGCTGGTTGGCGCCTGCAAGGACCTCTCTCAGGGGAGGGTGTGGAGCGTTACTCAGACCCTGATAGCACAGCCTGTGTGCATAGTGCAAAAGGCTGTGGTTCCTGAGAGTGCTGTCATCCACACCAGACTCTCTCAGATCCACTGCCACCCAAATGCTCGCAGGCATGCCAGCAGCTCAGGAACCAAGACCTGGATGCTGCGCTACACTCTCTCTGGCTCAGCACCAGCAGTGCCCATCCTGGGTCCTTGAGCTTAAGCCTGTGTCCCTAACCCCTGGATTCCACCAATTTCCCCTTAAGATCTTTTGCTCTTTTTGAGTGCTTTCAACCAGACTCTGAGTTAGTTCTGGTCCCCAATCACAGGACAATCTCCTATTGGGTTATTACTTTCCAATGGGTCGCTTCTGGTGGCTCCCTCCCCCTTTTGTTTATCTTCCAATATCAGTCCAATTTTTCCACTCTGCTTTACCTGTCCACTGGCCTCTTCTGCCCCTGTAGAGATCCAGACGTGTATAATTCTAATCTCAGGCTGATTTCATGGGTGATCAGAGTTCTTTGGTAGATAATCAGCTCACTTTAGGGCATCAGTTGAAACAGCACCTCCTACTTCTCTGCCATCTTGTCTCCCTCCACATCATTAGTTTTTGATATAATGTTCAATCATTCATCAGTTGAGTACAACACCGTGTGTGTGTGTGTGTGTGTGTGTGTGTGTATGATCAACCAGATTGGGGATTTTGAACATCTCAGGTGGATAAGCAGCTCCCTTCAGATCTGGTCATGACCTGAGGGTCCTGGGTTCAAGCTCTGTGTCTGGCTCCCAGCTGAGCATGGAATTTGCTTCTCCCTCTCCCTCTGCCCATTCTCCACTCATGTTGTGTTCATGCTCTCACTCTCTTTCTCTCAAGTAAGTAAATAAATTAATTAATTAATAAAATATTTTTAAACAGTCAACCACAGGGACACCTGGGTGGCTCAGTGGGTTAAGCCTCTGCCTTTGACTCAGGTCATGATCTCAGTGTCCTGGATTCAAGCCCTGTGTTGGGTTCTCTGCTCAACGGGGAGCCTGCTTCCCCCTCTCTCTCTCTGCCTGCCTCTCTGCCTATGTGTGATCTCTGTCTGTCAAATAAATAAATAAAATCTTTTTTTTTTAATTTATTTTTCAGAGAGAGCGAGCACAGGCTGACAGAGTGGCAGACAGAGGCAGAGGGAGAAGCAGGCTCCCCGCCGAGCAAGGAGCCGCATATGGGACTCGATCCCAGGACGCTAGGATCAGGACGTGAGCTGAAGGCAGCCGCTTAGCCAACTGAGCCACCCAGGCGTCCCAATAAAATCTTTTTTTAAAAAAAGTCAACCACATTAGTATATCCATGATGAAAATAAAATTTTGCATCTGATTACATTATTTTAAGATGAAAATTCAAACTTTATGGTGATAGGATGTAGGGAAATGAACCTTTTACAAAAGAGACAAGATAACTACCATTTCAGGTGCCCAGAGACTGGGAGATGCTACAAATGGAAATGGACATCAAAATGGAGAAGACAGGAGACAATAGGTATTTGAGGAAAAACACTTACAGATGGTGCTCTGACTTGAGAAAACAGTATATAAAAATAACTAAAATAAATTAAAAAGGAGGCCATATGTACCCTAATGTTTATAGCAGCAATATTTACAATAACCAAACTGTGGAAAGAACCAAGATGCCCTTCAAGAGATGAATAGATAAAGAAGATACAGTCCATATATACAATGGAGTATGATGTCTCCATCAGAAAGGACGAATGCCCAACTTTTGTATCAACATGAAAGGGACTGGAGAAGTTTATGCTGAGTGAAATAAAACAAGGAGAGAAAGTCAATAATCATATGTTTTCCCTTACTTGCGGAGCATAAAGGATAGCTAGCATGGGTGACATTAGGAGAAGGAAAGGGAAATTGAAGGGGTGAAAATTGGAGGGAAAGATGAACCATGAGAAAGTGTGAATTCCAGGAAACAAACTGAGGGCTTTGGAGGGGAGGGTGGTGGGGGAATATGTTGGCCCCAGGGATGGGTATTAAGGAGGGCACGTATTGCATGGAGGATTGGGTGTTATATGTAAACAATGATTCTTGGAACACTACCTCAAAAACAAAGATGTACCATAAGGTGATTAACATAACATAATAAAATATAAGAAGAATAAGAGAGGAGAAGGGAGTTGGAGGAAATTGGAGGGGGAGATGAACCATGAGAGAATATGGAATCTGAAAAACAATCTGAAGGTTTTGGAGGGGCAGGGGGTGAGAGGTTAGGTGAGTCTGGTTGTGGGTATTATGGAGGGCACAGATTTCATGGAACACTGGGAGTGGTACATAATGAGTTCTGGAACACTGAAAAGAAATTTAAAAAGCAAATAAAAATTAATAAAAATAATAATAAGAAAAAAAATAATAAGAACAAATAAAGGCATAGGAAACAAAAACAAAAACAAACTTTTGGCACTTCATCAAGATAAAATCTTCTGTACAGCAAAGGAAACAGTAAAAAAAATAAAAAAAAAAAAAAACAAAAAAAAACAACTAAAAGGCAACACACAGAATGGGAGAAGATAATTTGCAAAAGCCACTAAAAGGGCTGGTATCCAAGATCTATAAAGAACTGCAAATGCAACATCCAAAAAACAGATAATCCTCTCAAAAAATGTCAGAAGACATGAAAAGAAACTTCTCCAAAGGAGACATAAAAATGGCCAACAGATACATGAAAAAATACTTCATATCACTAGCCATCAGGGAGATGCAGATTACAATCCACAATTAGATATCACCTTACACCAGTCAGAATGGCTAAAGTCAACAAGATAGGGAACACCAAATGCTTATGAGGATGTGACAAAAGGGAAACCCTCTTACACTCTTGGTAGAAATGCAAGCTATACAGCCACTCTGGAAAACAGTATGGAGGTTTCTAAAAAGTTAAAAATATATATACCCCGTGACACAGCAATTGCACTACTGAGTATTTACTCCAATGATACAGATGTAGTGAAAATAAGGAGTACATGCACCCCAATATTCATAGCAGCAATGCCTACAATAGTCAAACTGTGGAAGAAAATGAGATGTCTTTCAACAGAGGAATGGATAAAGAAAGAGTAGTACATATATACAATGGAATATTACTCAGCCATCAGAAAGGACAAGTACATACCTTTTACACGGATATGGATGGAACTAGAGGGGATTATGCTAAGTGAAGTAAGTCAAGCAGAGAAAAATAATTATCATTTGGTTTCACTCATATGTGGAATATAAAGAAGAGTGGAGAGGAAAATAGGGATGGGGTAACTGAATAGTACATCAGAGAGGAAGAAAACCATATGAGATTTGACTCTGGGAAACAAACTGAGGTATGCAGAAAGGGAGATGGGTGAGGGGATAGGGTAACTGGATGATGGACATTAAAGAGGGCAGTGATGTGATGAGTACTGGGTGTTACATGCAACTGATGAATCCCTGAATATTTATGAAAAACCAATGATGTACTTTACCTTGGTTAATTGAATTAAATAAATAAATAAATGTCAAGCAGAGAGAGTCAATTATATGGTTTCACTTATTTGCGGAGCACAACAAATAACATGGAGGACATGGGGAGATGGAGAGGAGAAGGCAGTGGAGGGAAATTGGAGGGGGAGATGAACCATTAGAGACTATGGACTCTGAAAAAAAAACCTGAGGGTTTTGAAGGGGCAGGGGGTGGGAGGTTGGGGGAGCCAGGTGGTGGGTATTGTGGAGGGCACACCTTGGGTGGAGCGCTGGGTGTGGTGTAAAAACGGTGAATTCTGTTGTGCTGAAAATACATAAATAAATAAATAAATAATTTTTAAAGAATTAAAAAAAATTAAAAATAAATAAATAAAAATAGAATTACTACATGATCAAACAATTCCATTAATGGGCATTGAAGCAAAGAAATGGATACAATCTAAGTGTTCTTCAGTAGATGAATGGGTTACTATGTGGAGATTACATATATAAATATATAAATATAAAAAAATATATACATCTCCATCCATCCAATAATTCATATGTTTATGTATACATATATTTTAAGATTTAATTATTTATTTGTCAGAGAGAATGAGCACAGGCATACAGAGTGGCAGGCAGAGGCAGAGGGAGAAACAGGCTCCCTGCCGAGCAAGGAACTTGATATGGGACTCGGTCCCAGGACTCTGGATCATAACCTTAGCTGAAGGCAGCCGTCTAACCAAATGAGCCACCCAGGCATCCCGATGTATATATTTTTACACATAAAAATACATATTTTGATAATCGTAGGGGTTGATATTATCTATATATTGATGAAAAAGGCAGAGAAACGTATGACTATTTATGAAGAAAGATGGTGCATAGGCATTGAGTAAACATGTATTTATTTATATATAAATATAGATATTTATATATATGTATATATCTAGTGGAATATTAGTCAGCCATAAAAAATTGAAAGCTTGCCATCTGCAACAATGTGGATGCCCCTGGAGACTATTACACTATTTGAAATAAGTTAAGGACAAATATCATATGATTTCATTTGTACGTGTAATCTAAAAACAAAACAATTGGGTAAACCAAAAAAAAAAAAAAGCAGAAATAGACCCATAAATATAGAGAAAAAATGATGGTTGCCAAAGGGATGGGGGTAGAGTTACTGGCAAACATTTGTAGGTGTGTGGGAGATATGTACTTCCAGTTATGGAACAAATAAGTCATTAATGCAAGGTATAGTTAGCTACATGTGATTAACATAGAATAATGTATAGAATTATTCACTCATTATGTTTTATACCTGAAATGTATATGCATAATGTATAATGCAACTTTGCATGTGACCTATATTTCAATTAATTTAATTAATAATCAATTAAATAAATAAATCATTAATACATTTAATTATTAATTTATCTTATATACATTATATAAATATAAATATCATAAATATATTGTATTTATAATTAAATTTATTATTAAAATAATAAATATTAGTAAATTAAATTAATAAAATTAAAATTTAATTTAAAAAGAAAATGTATATACAATATTTTTATTCCATGAAAAAAAACTTGCCATTTCATATCACATAGATGAATCTTGTGGTAATTATATTAAGCAAAAGAAATCAGAGAAAGATAAATTCTGCATGATATTTCCTATATGTGAAATCTAAGGGAAAAATAATGAGAAAGATCAGATAAGGTTTTGCCAGGGGTGTGGGTTCAGCAGTTTGGGGTTCAGTGTGTAGGTAGTCAGAGTGCAAATCTGTAACTATAAGTTGTAATGTACACCATGGTAACTATAGCCAATAATACTGTATCATATATTTGGAAGGTACCAAGAAAGTAAATCTTAAGATTTTTCACCATAACAACAAAATATATTCAATCATTGGATGTGTTAACTAAATTTATTGTGACAATCATTTCTCCACATGCACACACACACACACACATATAATTATGTTGTAATCTTATATTTATACAATGTTGTATATGTATATATCAATTGTACCTTAATAAAGCTAGAAATGAAAACATATAGCAATGGAGAGTGGAATGGAAGTTACCACTATCTGTATAAAGTGATGTATTTGAACACAAGTCCATCTGCTCTATGTACAGCTAATCCAAGCACTGAAAAATAAGGTATGCAGAAAGAAAATAGTTTATTCAAGAGGAAGTCAAACAAGGGGACAGGAGAGCAAAACTCAAATCTGCCTCTCTGAATGGGGAGAAAATAAATATTTTTATGAAATTATGTATATATTCATTATGACTATTTATGAAGAACAATCATGCATAAGCATTGAGTGAACATGTATTTAACATATATCCTCTGTTCATTTTGGAGTGGTGACTTAGCACAAGAACAAGGCAAAATTCAGTCCCTGATGTCAGGAGGTTATTTTAAGACAAGGAGAAGGGGATATAGGCTTGTTGTGCTGGTATAAACTGGATTGATTCTTAGGCTTGTTATTGCTAGAAGGAATGAAGGGCTTCCTTGTTCACAGGCTGAAACCATATGGGATGCTCTTCAGACCTGGCTTCTTCAGAGACAGCTAGTAAGTTTGTTAGTGGAGTCTGAAAAGACACAACAGATGATTAGGGGTAAACAGTTTCCTGAGAAATAAGGTTTAAACTTTCAGCTAGTTTCAACTTCATTAACCCTACAGGACATAGGCGCAATGATAGATATGTTAATTAGTTTGTTTTTGTTGTCATTCCAAAATATATATATATCAAAACACCACATTGCACAACCTAAATATTTATAACTTTTATTTATCAGTTAAACTTCAAAAAAGCTAAAAAAAAGTTACGGGCTTACAAAACATTTTCACATTAATTCTCACAGCAACTTATTAATGGAGTCACTATTGCCCCAAAGGTATGGGGGGCGGGGGAAACAAAGCTAAGCTGAGGATCAGAGTGATTGTGATTTGTTAACTCATGAAATTTCCATTTTGAAATGAAACAACTTTCTTTTCTTATTACAAATGAGACAAAGCTCCAATAAAACGATTTTCACATGACATCATGCTATTGGCTTACTCCATCTAATATCTAATACACAAGCTGGAAAATCAAGAAGATTTCAAAAGACTGAGCCAGTGTCAGTGGGGTCTGAGACTGCTTCTGGGGTATCTGGCACTTGGAAGCTGTTGATCCAATCCCCAGAGGTGACTGAGAATACCCACTAACCATATTGAAAGGTACAGTTCCTACAAGCCCTGAGCTAATGGGAATACCAAGTTAACAACCATTACTTAGCACCTCTACAGGTAAGACTGTGTATAAAGGCTGTGTCTATCCATATGTTCTTCACCATGATGGACATACATCTGGAGATCTGCCTGCTTATTTTTGCCCTGCCTGATTCCTGACAATTTATTTAATTATTTATTTGGAGAAAAGAGAAACAGTGTTTCTCCACATAAACTACATATTAGAACAAGGGTGGGGAGAAAGCTTAAATTACTAATGGCAGCATTACATCACCCTGTTCTTGGATGAGGAAGATAATCTCCATGTGCATTATTAAGATCCACTACTAGGAACCCTATTATCAGCTACCACTACTTGATGATCAATGAAATAATTATTTATTCTTTGTTTTCCACACTTGCCTGGTGGTAAGGATAAAAACCTGAGACCTTGATAAACACCCACTTTCCTCACCCATTCTTAAAATTTTATTTTTTATTAAGTTTTTCATTTTATTTCCAGTATAGTTAGCATACAGTGTTACAGTAGTTTCACATGTACAATATAGTGAATCAACAGTTCCATACCTCACCCAATGCTCATCATGACAAGTACACTCCTTAATCCCCATCAACTACTTAACCCATCCTCCAACCAACCTCCCCTCTGGTAAGCATCAGTTTGTTCTCTTTAGTTAAGTGTCTGTTTATTGGTTTATCTCTCCCTCTCTTTATCTTTCATTGTTCATTTGTTTTGATTTTTAATTCTACATATGAAGGAATTCACACAGTATTTGTTTTTCTCTGACTTATTTCACTTTGCTTTATACTATCTAGCTCCATTTATGTTATCACTAATGGCAAGATCTCATTATTTTGTATGGCTGAATATTATTCCTGTGTGTGTGTGTGTGTGTGTGTGTGTGTGTGTGCGCCACATATTTATTCATTCATCAAACAATGGATACTTGGGCTGCTTCCATAATTTAGCTATTATAAATAATGCTGCTCCAGTAATCCAGTAATTGCACTACTGGTTATTTACTCAGAAATACAAAAACAGTAATTAAAAGGAAAACATATACCCATCCCTGGCATTTTAAATACAGTTGTCCTGGGATCCCTGTGTCTTCATAATCCTCAGATAATTTCTACAAGTTGAACAGGGAGACACTTGTCCAGAAAATAAACCACAGGAATAATTTGGGCTATTTTTACCCAGTAACACTGTCTGTGGGAGGGACAGTGCAGCAACTCTCAGTTGTGACTTCAAAATAATTAAGGCACAAATTTGTTGTTTTTGAGATCCTTCCTCTGTTCTTTGTCACTTTCTAACAAGGATTTGACAGCACAAGTTCTCCATTTAATCCAGCATCTCATTATTTAATCTTGATGGGTAACAGTGCAAAGATTAGCCTCATCGAGAAGTCAAACGTGTGATCTTCAGAAAGGCCAAGCCAGGCATCCAAATGCCACCAAAGTTAGAGCTGCAATGAACAGCACAAAAGAACACTAAGGATTTCAGTCAAGACTGAGCACAAGTGACAGTGTTAGTAGGGATACTCATTGAAAATTCATACTAATGTGAGAACTTTTTGATTTTCTATTTTGATCTCATTTAGTCTGATTCTACATTTATAACCCATGGAGAACAGAAATAGTCTCCCCCTATACTTTTTCCCTGTATATATTTTCCATAAATAATTTTTACTTTCTGATATAATTCTTATCTGCTTTTACAACAGTTATTCCTTTGATCTGCCTTTCGTAGAATTAGAATGCTCCCATTTCTTTGCAGAGAGTAAAAATTCCTGAAATGCAAGGAAATAGAAAACTCTATGTCTAGTGGGAATCAAATCTGCTTCCCCAGGTTTAAAAACATTTAGAGGAATCAGTATACTTTTGTAATTAAAGACAGAACCCCATACATGTAAATGTTATGTACAAAAATGTTTTTATTTTTTATTTATTTTTAACATCTTAGTTTAATTTTATTTTTTCAGTGTTCCAAGATTCATTGTCTGTGCACCACAGCCAGTGCTCAATGCAATAAATGCCTTCCTTAATGCCCACCACCAGGTTAACACATCCCCACACCCCTCTCCCCTCCAAAACCCTCAATTTGTTTCTCAGAGTCCAAAGTCTTGTTTTTAAAAAAACTGTTTATGATTTTACAATGATAAATTAAAACTTTAAGCTTCTCCAGTCAAACATGGTAAACACATTTTTTGTTGTTCTTTTTTTGTTAGACAGTGAGTGCAAAACAACCTACTGGGATATAAAGTCTTTGAAGACCATCTAAATTATGTACAAGTAAATGAATAATCTCACATATAAATATCTCTTTACACACACACACACACACACACACACACACACACATTTCCATACATGGATTCCAAATAATTTCAATTCAAAAGCCAATGCCTTAAACACATTTATACATACCTTTATGTCCTCTAAAGAAAATAACCCATGCACTTATGTGAAACATTCCCACAAACCAAACACATTCCAAGAGATTGATCCTGATTCCTTCTCATTTCTGTCTTTCTATCCCATGTCCTGCTTTGCTCTCCTTAGTAATTTCTTTCCAGCATATCTTCTGCATTTCCTTCATCAACATTTCTATTGCCCTGGAAGTTTTTGATTCTTATTTTTTTAATAAGAATATGATCTATAGTTACTGTCTTTGTGAGATGAAGGATGACCATACCTTCTATTCTCTAGATTTAGTTAATTACTCACAGATATATTCTGCTTTGATACGTTTGGACAAGAGCCATCCTTGCCTCCTTTTCACAGAGTATCCATGCCCTGGAATTTCACTTACATTCACCAACATTCTACTACAAACGATTATTTAATGCCAAACCCATGTATAGAACTTTTATTCCCAATTCTCAATAAGTTTTTCTTCTTGGTATTCTCTTTATCTGCCTAAATAAGCAAAGATCTTTAATCTCTTTTTGTGGATTGGAAGGTATTTTTGGTATTAATTATAGAGGTATTTAATTTCAGTAAAAGGTAAAAATAACTTAAGTTATTTTTAGTTTCATCATCTTGCCTGCACAGGTGACTGTAATTTGAGAGTAAGATACACTTGACCAAGATTCAATAGGTTCCAACTATCTGTTTTTTGACCCTAAGCTCGCTTAATTTCTTGAATTTACACTTCTGCATCTGTAGTGTAAAGCAAAAACTATCTGTTAATTCTATTTTAGGAGTTGTCATTGATGCTCCAACTAGATAATGTTTGTAAACTGTCAGGTTATATATACGTTCAAATATATATATATATATATATATATATATATATATATATATATATATAAAAATGGTGGTGGTATTCTGATACCACACTTCTTTTTAAATATATATATATATACATACATATATATAGACATATATCATATATATGTATGTATATAGATAGATAGACATATATCATATATGTATATGTCTATCTATATATATGTATGTATATATATATGTTTAAAAAGAAATGTGTGTACATATATGTATGTACAAACATGTGTGTACATATATGTATATATGATGTATGTCTATCTATCTATATATATGTATGTATATATATATTTGTATATATATGTATGTATATATATATGATATATGTCTATCATATAGATAGATATATGTCTATCTATATATCTATATATAATATATAATATAAATATATAAAATATATAAAAATATATATAATATAAATATATAAAATATAAATATATAAATATATAAAATATATAGATATATAATATCTATATATATCGATATAATATATCTATATAAATATATATAGATATATATACTGCAATAACATTGGAATTTTTGTTCTTCATCTGGTCACTCCATCCAGTTTGGAATCTAAAAAGGAAGAGAGAGATTCTGGCGAAAAATCTGCACTTCAAGAATCAGAATTAAGGTACAGCATGTTAGATTTTATTCACAACATCAACCAACTCATATGACAGTTAAAAAACACAACACTGACATGTGATGTCAGACTGGTGTAAGGTGGTATCTCATACACCTGTCGGACATAACATTTCAATTATTATTATTATTATTATTATATGGTTTCATATGTGGAATATAAAAACACTGGATAGGATCATAAGGTAAGGGAGAGAAAACTAAATAAGAAGTCATTGGAGAGGGAGAAAAACCATGAGAGACCCTTAACTATAGTCAACATACTGAGGGTTGCTGGAGGGGATGATGGTGGGGGATAGACATTAAGGAGGGTGCGTGATGTGATCAGCCCTAGGTGTTATATACAACTGCTAAATTATTGAACACTACATCTGAAACTGAGGATGTACTATATGTTGGCTATTTGAATTTAAGTTAAAATATTCTTTAAAAA
Source organism: Mellivora capensis (assembly GCA_004024625.1). NCBI lineage: Eukaryota > Metazoa > Chordata > Mammalia > Carnivora > Mustelidae > Mellivora > Mellivora capensis. Next base: position 22,859 of record PISX010011065.1, on the reverse strand, counting down.
GAAATGTGGTATCAGAACACCAAAATCGTGGTAAACTTAGAACAAAAATGAAAAGAAAAACAAGGTTACCAGCTGAAATGTGAAAGTATTTAACTAGTTAGTTTTGGCACTGAATTATCTTAATATTGTAGAATATTTCACAAGAGGATACCTTAGGTTCTAGACCAGTCGTTCTTAAATGTTTTGGTTAAGGAACAATGGATAGTCACTATTTAAAGAATAACAAAATAACAAAATCAGATTTGATTTTATTGGTGAAAATGTTGTCTTGTCGTTTAATATGGTGAATAGTAGAAATTGAACCCTACAAGTAAATTTCAGTATGATCAAAATACGTGGATTAGCTTAAAAAATATTTTGAAGTTTGCATTCTCCACTCAGTTAGGAGGCAGGATGGTATGCATCCTTTGCCTTTAGATGTGAAAGTCTAAACGAAACTGCCAAGCCAGGCCATATACAGCATTAAGCTTTGGATTATGTTTGCCCAATGCTGGCTTTCTGGATGACAGAGCCTGCCTCTCATGTCTGATTTTTTTCCCCTAAAGTAAGTCTTTTGTGTAAGATGTAGTGAGAGCTTCTAGGAAAACAATGACTTCATTGAGCTCACAGATCAGTTCCCATAAAAATTTTTTTGTGAGCCTTCCTGTCCATACATATTTGGTTAATGAATGTTGATATGATTGGCAGATTTATTCCTAAGCTTGCTAACTTGCTTTCTTTTAAATGTTTTCCATTGGTATGGGGAAAGGGGCTAACAATTTCTCCCCTCAATACATCATTGGCTACTTCTGTGGTCTTCAAGTCACACACACATGCACACACACTGTGGTAGATTTATAAGAAGGAGTAGTAAAATTCATAGCATGAGCCAATGTTACTACTAATTGGAAAATTTGCAATTGTGAAAAAAACTAATGGATTACATAAAGTAACTGGTATGACTTAATTTATTAAGATGGCTCCCTGAAGAAATAAATTGTTTTGGAGTTGATCATTTCTTAAATTTTCATGCAAAAGAATCAAGCTGGTATTCATTTTGATGGCTAAATTTAACTCTGAGAATCAAACACTATCAAAAATAATAAATGTTTAATTTTAAAAAGAAAATTCAGAGCATTTTAATCACCTGACATCTATTAAAGTGTCTACATCAGGATGTATAAGGTATTTTATCAGATTTATAGACTCAGTTAATCAATTTGTCATGACACAAAATGATGGCGATCATTTAACTACTGTCTGGGGTCACACGTTGAGAGCTCTATGGTTATCCAAAGTTATCCAAAGGTGTCAGTCAATTTAGTTAGTTATAACTAAGACAGGTATGGAAGACAATTAATGTATGTCTCTGTGTTGCTAAGAAAAGAATGTAACATCGTGTCCAGATGTTATTCCTGACTAAGCGCCCCATAAATTGTCCAGGACTAGCCTTCTCATAGTGTGGTCCATTTCACCAACATCAGAATAATTTGTGCTCTTCTTTGAAATGCAGATTTCAGTAACTCATCCTAAGCCTAAGCATTGAAATTTCTGGGTATAGGGTCTTGAATCTGTATTTTAGCAAGCAATCCAAGTGGTTCTACTGAACAATAATAACTGAGATTCATGAATTAAAGCTTAAGGTGGTTCAAAGATCCAAGTACAAAAAGTAGAGAAAGGAAGTAGAAAGACACCAACTGGCTGAGGGACTTTTCCAACTACAAGGCAGAAGTTACTGATTTTCACCAAAGCTTGTTAAAAAAATTTTGTCTGCATAAAATACTCCAAAAACTGATGGAAGATACTTCTTTCAGATGCCCATATCCCTTTTTCTGGAGGATCAAGCTGGCATAGATGCAAAGGTTAATTGGGTAGAAGTCAAAAAATCCTTGAGGCAATTTCTTTATATTTCTCTCTATGTAAGTGAAATAAAATTTAACCTAATCTGACTTTAATATACAGTAAGGATGTAAATCAAATTTACAAGGTGTTCTTTTGATGGCTGAATAACCGAATCTTCTTTATCCTTGTATCTACTGATGGACACTTAGATTGCTTCCATATCTTGGTTATTTTAAGTAAACATACTGCAATAAAAACAAGGGCGCACATATATTTTCAATTTAGTGTTTTCATTTTCTGGTAATGTTCCATAGTGAGAATAGTGGGTTGTATGGTATTTCTAATTTCAATTTTTGAGGTACCTTTATATTGTCTTCCACAGTGGGTGCACCAACAAGTTATAGGCTTGTCAATAATGTGTGAGGATTCCTTTTCCTTCACAACCTTGCCCACACTTGTTATTGCTTGACATTTTTATGCTAGACATTCTGAAGGTGTAAGGTGATGTCACTTTAGTTTTGATTTACCTTTCCCTGATGATAAGGGATGATAAGAATCTTTTCATATATCTTTTGGCCATATGTACATCTTCTTTGGAAAATATCTATTCATGTTTTCTACCCAGGCAAATTCTATCAAACATTTGTTTGTTTTTATTTAAATTCAATTAACTAACATAAAATGTGTTATTAGTTTCTGAGGTATTTTCAGTGATTCATCAGTCTTATATAATGCCCAATGTTCACTACATCTCATGCCCTCCTTAACGTCCTTCACCCAGTTACCCCACCCCCCAACTGTTCTCCTCCATCAACCCTCAGTTTGTTTCCTATGATTAGGAGTCTTTTATAGTTTATCTTCCTCTCTGATTTCATCTTGTTTTATTTTTCCCTCCCTTCCCATATGATCCTCCATTTTGCTTCTTAAATTTCACATATGAGTGAGATCATATAATTATTACTTTTCTCTGATTGGCTTATTTTGCTTAGAATAATATCCTCTAGTTTCATCCATGTTGTTCCAAATGGCAAGATTTCATTTCTGATGGCTGAGTAGTATTTCATTATATATATCCCACTCCATCATATATACACCACATCTTCTTTATCCATTCATCTGTTGATGGACATCTGGTCTCTTTCCATAGTTGGCTATTGTATACATTGCTGCTATAAACATTGGGTGCAGATGCCCCTTCAGTTCACTACATTTGTATCTTTGGGGTAAATAGTAGTGAAATTGCTAGGTCATAGTGTAGTTCTATTTTCAACTTTTTGAGGGACCTCCATACTATTTTCCAGAGTGGCCTAACCAATTTTCATTCACACAAGCAGTGTAAGAGGGTTCCCCATTCTCCACACACTGTCCAATATCTGTTGTTTCCTGAACTGGTTATTTTTTCCCCATTATGACAAGTGTGAGGTGGTATCTCATTGTGGTTTTGATTTGTAGTTATCTGATGCACAGTGATGTTGAGCATTTTTTTATGTGTTTGTTTGTCATTTCTATATGTTATTTGTAGAAATGTCTGTTTGTGTCTTCTGCCCATTTCTTAATTGGATTATTTGTTCTTTGAGTGTGGAGTTTGATAAGGCTCCTGTATATTTTGGATCCTAGCACTTTATCTGATGAAATGTTTGCATATATCTTCAGTCATTCCTTTAGGTGTCTTTATTTTTGTCGACTGTTTCTTTTGCTGTGCAAAAGCTTTTCATCTTGATGAAGTTCCAATAGTTCATTTTTGCCTTTGTTTCCCTTGTCTTTGGTTATGTATTTAGCAAGAAATTACACAGCCGAAGTCACAGAGGTTGTTGCCTGTGTTCTCCTACGATTTTGATGGATTCCTGTCTCACATTGAGGTCTTTCATCCATTTTGAGTTTATTTTTGTGTGTGGTGTAAGAAAATTTCCCAATTTGATTTTTCTGCATGTGGCTCTCCAATTTTTCCAACAACATTTTTGAAGATATTTTATTTTTTCCATTGGATATTCCTTCCTGTTTTCTCAAACATTAGTTGACCATAGAGTTGAGGGTCCATTTCTGGGGTCTCTATTCTGTTCCATTGATCTATATGTCTGTTTTTGTGCGAGTACCATGCTGTCTAGATGATCACAGCTTTGTAGTACGGTTTGAGGCCAGACATTGTGATGCCCCCAGATTTGGTTTTCTTTTTCACCATTTCTCTGGAGATTCAGGGTCTTTTCTGGTTCCATAGAAATTTTAGATTATTTATTTCTGCTCTGTGAAAAGAGTTGATGATATTTTGATAGGGATTCCATTGAATATATAGATTTCTATAGGTAGCAGACACATTACAACAATGTTTGTTCTTCTAATCCATGAACGAGGAACTCCCCTCCCCATTTCTTTGTGTCTTCCTCAGTTTACTTCATGAGTGCAGATCTGTTTTCTGAGTACAGATCCTTTACCTCTTTAGTTAGGTGTATTCCTAGGTATCTTATGGATTTTGGAGCAATTGTAAATGGGATCAACTCCTGAATTTCTCGCCTGTCTCATTGTTAGTGTATAGAAACGCAACTGATTTCTGTGCATTGATTTTATATCCTGTCACGTTGCTGAATTCCTGTAGTGTTCTCGCAATATTGGGGTGAAGTCTTTGGGGTTTTCCACAAAGAGTATCATGTCTTCTGCAAAGAGTGAGAGTTTGACATTTATTATTTATTTATTTATTTATTTATTTATTTATTTTTTATTTATTTATTTATATTCAGATGTCTTTTATTCCTTTTTGTTGTGTGATTGCTGAGGCTAAGACTTCTAATACTATGTAGAACAACAGTGGTGAGAGTAGACATCCTTGTCATGTTCCTAACCTCAGGGTAAAAGCTTTCAGTTTTTCTCCATGGAGAATGATATTCACTGTGGACTTTTCATAGATGGCTTTTATGATATTGAGGTATGTTCCCTCTATCCTTATACTTTGAAGAGTTTTAATCAAGAAAGGATGTTGTAGGGCACCGGGGTGGATCAGTCGGTTAGGTGACAGCCTTTGGCTCAGGTCATGATTCCGGGGTCCTGGGATCAAGTCTCACATCCGGCTCCCCCTGCTCTGTGGGGATACTGCTTCTCCCTCTTCTGCTTGCTACTCTCCATCTTGTGCTCTCTATCTCTCTGTCAAATAAATAAATAAAATCTTAAAAGAAAGAAAAAAAGAAAGGATGTTGTACAATGTCAATTTTTTTTTTTCTGTATCAATTAAGAGGATCATATGGTTCTTGTCCTTTCTTTTAATTATGTAGTGTGCCTGGTGGTGGATATTAAGGAGGGCGCATATTGCATGGAACACTGGGTGTGGTACTAAACAATGGCTTTTTGAACACTGAAAAATAATTTAAAGTAACGTTGTATATCACATTGATCCATATGTTGTGTTGAATCACCATTTCTACCCAGGAATAAATCCCACTTGGTCATAGTGAATAATCCTTCTTAGGTACTGTTGGATCCTACTGGCTAGTATTTTGCTGAGAATTTTTGCACCCATGTTCATCAGGGATGTTGTTCTGTAATTCTCCTTTAGGATGGGGGTCTTTATCTGGTTTTGGGATGAAGGTAATGCTGACCTTATAGAATGACTCTGGAAACTTTTGTTACATTTCTATTTTATGGAACAGTTTCAGAGCAATAGATACTAATTCTTTAAATATTTGGTAGAATCCCCCCATGGAGCCATGTGGCCCTGGACTCTTATTTGTTGGGAGATTTTTGATTACTGCTTCAATTCCATTGCTGGTTTTGGGTCTGTTCAGGTTTTTTTATTTCTTCCTGTTTCAGTTTTTGTGGTTTATACATCTCTAGTCATGCATCTTTTTCTTCCAGATTATCCAATTTGTTGCCATGTGGCTGCCCATAATAAGTGATTAAAATTGTATTTTTTAGTATTGTGTGTAATCTCTCCTCTTTCATTAATGATTTTATTAATTTGGTTCATTTCTCTCTCTCTTTTTCTTTTTGATAAGTCTGGCCAGGTGTTTATCAATGTTGTTAATTCTTTCAAAGTTAATTTTGTGCTTGACCCATTCATTATTTAGTAGGATGCTATTTAGCCTCCATGTATTTCCATTCTTTCCAAATTGTCTCATGTTTTTCTAGTTTCAAAGTATTTGGGTCTGAAAATATGCACGGAATGATCCCAATATTTTTGTACTATTTGAGACCTGATTTGTGACCCAGGATGTAACCTATTCTGGAGAATGTTCCATGTGGACTTGAGAAGAAGGTATTTGTTTTTCTAGGATGGAGTGTTCTGAATCTATCTCTGATGTCCATCAGGTCCAGTGCATCATTCAAAGTCCTTCTTTCATTGTTGATCTTCTACTTAGATGATCTGTCCATTGTTGTGAGTGGGGTGTTAAATACCCTAATGTTATTGTGTTATTATCAATGGGTTTCTTTAATTTTGTTAGTGATTTGTATATATAATTGGCTGCTCCCATATTTGGGGCATAAATATTTACAATTGTTAGATCTTCTTGTTAGATAGAACCTTCAAGTATGATACAGTGTTCTGAGATTTCCAAGTTTCACTATTATATGTGGATGTTTGGGCCTTTTTGATTATTTATTTATATATTTTGATATTGAGTTGTATAAGTTCTTTATACATTTTAAGTATTGACCTCTTATCAGACATATAATGTGGAAACATTTTTCACATTTACTAGGTTACATTTTTTGTTTCATTAATAGTTCTCTTCCCTGTGCAAAATATATTTATTTTGGTGTAATCCCAGAAGTTTATTTTTGCTTTTGTTTCATTTGCTGAGGAGACACATCTACAATAATTTTGCTAGGGCCAATGTCAATGAAATTACTACCTATGATTTATTATAGGTGTTTTATGGTTTGGGGTCACTAATTTAAGTCTTTTATTCATTTTTAGTTTACTTTCATGTATAGTTTAAGTGCTTCAATTTCATTATTTTGCATTTGGAAGTCCAGTTTCTCTAGAAACATTTATTCAATAGACTGTCTCTTCCACATTGCACATCCCTTCTTCCTTTCTTGTAGACTATTTGACCACATGTGTGAGCGTTTCTTTCTGGCCTCTCCATCCTGTTCCATTAATCTAAGTGTCCATTTCTGTCCTAGTACCACATTGTTCTGATGGTTATATCTTTGTAATATATTTTTTAACGTGGGGTTATGATATCTTCAGCTTTGTCATTTCTCAGGATTGCTTTGACTATTTGGGGTCTTTATGATTCATTACGAATTGTAGCATTATTTATTATAGTTTTGTGAAAATGATATTGCATTTTGAGAGGGCTTACATTGAACTTGTAAATTGCTTGTGTAATATAGGCATTTTAACAATATTAATTCTTCCTGTCCATGAGCATGGAATATCTGTCCACTTTTTGTGACTTTTTCAATTTCTTTCAACAATGTTCTCTAGTTTTTAGCATATAGTTCTTTCAACTCCTTGCTTAAATTTACTCCTAGGTATTTTATTCTTTTTGGTTAAATTCTAAACGAAATTGGTTTAATTTTAATTTCCAGCCGTTTTTCCATTAGTGCAGAGAGATGCAAGATTTCTATTTATAAATTTTGCATTCTGCAACTTTACTGAACACATTTATAATTTGTAATAGTTTTCTGGTGGAGTCTTTAGTTTAGTGGGTTTTTGTTTGTTTGTTTGTTTGTTTAGCATTATGTCATCTATAAATAATGACAGTTCTACTTTTTTCGTACCAATGTACGATGACTTTTACTTAATTTCCTTCTCTTATTGCCATTTGTGATATGGATGAACCTAGAAGGTATTATCCTAAGTAAAATAAGTCAGACAGAAAAAGACATATCTCGTATGCTATCATTGATATATGGATTCTAAAAAAAATAAAACAAATGAAGAAACAAACAAACAAACAAAACAATAGAAATGGATCCATAAATATGTAAAACAAACTGGTCATGCCTGGAACTGGGAAAGCGTGGCGGAGATGGGCAAATATGGGTGAAGGGAAATGGGAGGCACAACCTTCCAGGTACAGAATAGGGGATATAGTCAATGGTATTGAAATAGATTCATATCATGACAGATAATAGCTACACTTGTGATGAGATTAGCATAACCTATCAGGTTGTCCAATAAGTATGTTGCACCTCTTAAGCTAATGTAACATCATCTACCAAATATAATTCAATTGAAGAGGAAAAAAAAAATGTGTCCTTTCTACCCCTTCTTAAAGGTATTGAATTTAAGCTTACTGCTGGTCGATTCTCTGAATACAGACAACAAAGGGAGACCAACAAAACCCATTCTACTGAACAGATAAATGTTATTGAGGCTTGAGTGTGTATTGGAACACTCAAAAGTCCACGTTCTGAAGGAACGTCAACAAGTTAAATAAATTATATTGAGTTTTCCAAAAATATAGTTTAGTACATAATGTATTTAGTACATGTTACACCTGAATCACAAAAATATTTTATTGGAGCATTCTTACACTATGCCAAAATCATTTTGATTACAAACATTATTATGAAAAAACAAATACAAAAACAAAAACGGCTGTATGAATTTAAGAATTATTTAGTTTATTGAAAGAGGAGAATTAAAGTTGAGATAGAACAAGTAAATATAGAATGTGTTGGAGCAATTGCAGGGTCATAGGGAAGCTCTATTTTTAACTTCTTGAGGAATCTCCACACTGCGCTCCAAAGTGGCTGCACCAACTTGCATTCCCACCAACAGTGTAAGAGGGTTCCCCTTTCTCCACATCTCTCCAACACACGTTGCTTCCTGTCTTGCTAATTTTGGCCATTCTAACTGGGGTGAGGTGGTATCTCAATGTGGTTTTAATTTGAATCTCCCTGATGGCTAGTGATGATGAACATTTTTTCATGTGTCGGATAGCCATTTGTATGTCTTCATTGGAGAAGTGTCTTTTCATATCTTCTGCACATTTTTTTGATAGGATTATCTGTTTTGTGTGTGTTGAGTTTGAGAAGTTCTTTATAGATCCTGGATATCAACCTTTTTCTGTACTGTCATTTGCAAATATCTTCTCCCATTCCGTGGGTTGCCTCTTTGTTTTGTTGACTGTTTCCTTTGCTGTGCAGAAGCTTTTGATCTTGGTGAAATCCCAAATGTTCATTTTCACTTTTGTTTCCTTTGCCTTTGGAGATATATCTTGAAAGAAGTTGCTGTGGCTGATATCAAAGAGGTTACTGCTTATGTTCTCCTCTAGGATTCTGATGGATTCCTGTCTCACTTTGATAAACTCATTTAGAGTTTATCTTTGTGTACAGTGTAAGAAAGTGGTCGAGTTTCATTCTTCTATGTGTAGCTGTCCAATTTTCCCAGCACCATTTGTTGAAGAGACTTTTTTCCACTGTATCTTTTTTCCTGCTTTGTCGAAGATTATTTGACCATAGAGTTGTGGGTCCATATCTGGGCTCTCTACTCTGTTCCAGTGGTCTGTGTGTCTGTTTTTATGCCAGTACCATGCTGTCATGGTGATCACAGCTTTGTAGTAAAGCTTAAAATCAGGTAACATGATGCTGCCAGTTTTATTTTTGTTTTTCAACATTTCCTTAGCAATTCAGGGCATCTTCTGATTCCATACAAATTTTAGGATTACTTTCTCCCCAAAGATACAGATGTAGTGAAAAGAAGGGCCATCTGTACCCCAATGTTGAGGCAGCAACTGCCACGGTCGCCAAACTGTGCAAAGAACCAAGATGCCCTTAAACAGACGAATGGATAAGGAAGATGTGGTCCATATACACTATGGAGTATTATGCCTCCATCAGAAAGGATGAATATCCAACTTTTGTAGCAACATGGATGGGACTGGAAGAGATTATGCTGAGTGAAATAAGTCAAGCAGAGAGAGTCAATTATCATATGGTTTCATTATTTGTGGAGCATAAAAAATAACATGGAGGACATGGGGAGATGGAGAGGAGAAGGGATTTGAGGGAAATTGGAAGGGGAGTTGAACCATGAGAGACCATGGACTCTGAAAAACAACCTGAGGAGTTTTGAAGGGGCGGGGGGTGGGAGGTAAGGGAACCAGGTTGTGGGTATTAAGGAGGACACGTATTGCATGGAGCACTGGGTGTGGTGCAAAAACAATGAATACTGTTAAGCTGAAAAGAATAAAAAAAAAAAACAGAATGTACTGGAGCATTGATGGAAAAACAATGTGCCATTTCATGTTCTGGTTAATTCCTGTCCTGTGACTTAAACATCTTTATGAAGTAAGAAAATTCTGTTTTCAGCTCCCCCGAGAAACAGTTCATATTATGCAGTCAATTACTGTATTCTATGGGCCTGCTTTATATGAATGTATTATGAAAGCATCCACTGCCTTTCAGGTGAGTTGCTAAGGAGAAATCATGGAGACAGGAAATGAGACATTGAGCACAGACTTCATTCTCCTGGGCCTTTTTCCTGGGATGAGACATCCAGGACTCCTTGTCTCTGTTGTTTTCCTCATCTATACCATGGCTATCACAGGAAACATCACTTTGATCCTCCTCATCTGGGCAGATCCCCACCTCCACACCTCCATGTATTTCCTGCTTAGCCAGCTCTCTCTCATTGACCTGGCTTTCATCTCTAGCATAGTGCCAAAAATGCTAGTTAACTTTTTCTCAGGAAAGAGGAAGATTTCCCTGATTGGCTGTGGAACCCAGATATACTTCACTTTGACTCTGGGGATTGCTGAGTGTCTACTCTTGACCCTCATGTCTTATGACCGCTATGTGGCTATCTGCAATCCTCTTAAGTACCCAATTATTATCAGCCACCAGGTGTCCCAGAAAATGGCCATTGGATCCTGGGTGGGAGGGACTCTGGCATCTTTGGCCCACACAGTCTATGCCATGCACTTTCCCCTCTGTGGCCCCCGGGAACTCCACCACTTTTTCTGTGAGGTCAAGGCCATTTTGAAGTTATCTTGTGAGGACATCTCAGCCTATGAGAAAGGAGTACTAGTGACCAGCATTGTTGTGGTTCTTCTCCCTGTAAGTTTCATCCTGACCTCCTACACCCTCATCTTCCTGCAGGTCCTGCAAATAAACTCCTGTGAGGGAAAGAGTAAGGCCCTGGCTACCTGCTCCTCCCATCTGACCGTGGTCATCTTTTACTATGGCCCAGCCATGCTGATATACATGAGGCCTGGCTCTTCCAACACCCCCATCCTGAACCAGGGTCTCTTTATGTTTGACACCATCCTCACTCCCATGCTGAACCCTCTTATCTACAGTCTAAGGAACAGGGAGGTTGTGGACTCAATGAAGAAGGTACTGAGGAAGTGTCCTATTCAGAATAGGTTTCCATGTTTCAGTTACTAGACACAAAACTTCCAACTTCAATTATCTCTGGGAGGCAGCAGGGTCTGAGGAAACAATGGGACTCTCTGTGTCCCCATTTCCTCTCCTCTTATTTCCTGATAATATCAGTTTCACATAACAAAACCAATGAATTCTCAGAAAAGAGAGGAAATAACAACTATACCATTTTTAAGAGGTCTAAATCACAACCAATTCCCTATGTGAATATGAGCTTTCACTTAATCCCCTCATCTTTCTTCATTTCTAATCAACTGGAATGGAAAACCCCTATTCTTTCTTTTAAAAAGTTACAAAATGTAGAAAAAGGTATAAGACAATTATAAAGTGCTTGGGAAGAAAATACAGATTTTTTTCTGAGATCACAGCTCTTTTTAGAATTCATCAGTAACAAACTTCCAAATATCCATTAGTTCCGGTTTTTTGAGCCAGTGAATAAAGCAAAAATAAGCACTTCCTAACAATCCTCACTTTTACCCATCTGGTAACAATAAACCATGTCCTTTAACCTCCTAAATATCATGGTTGTTTTTATCCACTCCACGTCTTTTCATGATCTCTATCAATAATTGCATACAAATGTTCCAGCTCTGACCCTTTCCTTCATTATGATTTATGCACAATCCTACCAGTGTGATTTGTCTGTGTGCAGAAACCCATCCTCCTGGTCAGGGTTTCATCCCTTATCAGTGGCTTCCCCAAATCTATGGGATAAATTACAGATTCTCCTATGTGACAGAAAGGCCTTGTATGACATGTTTTAGTGAGTCTAACCCACAAATTTCACCATCTGTTTAAGCTCCACCAGTGCCATGCAGCTTGCAGAATCTCCAGGACTCCGCACATTTACACAGGCTGTTACCTCTGCATAAAAAGTCATGTGACTCCCTGCTCTTTGCCTGAACTTCCTTCACAGTTCTTAATTCAATACCTCTCAACCTGTGCAACCTCCCCAGTTCCCTACCAGGATGACTGGGTAATAATTATCTCTGTCCAGCACTAATACCTCCTTCTATATGTCCTAAACCTTGCAAATTGTTTGCAATGTGAATTTGATTAGTGGATTCAGTACTGAACTTGATTGGCAAAGCCAGTCTATGTCTTTTTCTATATTTCCTTCTTACCTTTTAATGCTACTTTCTCTTCTTCCTTATATGTTTCCACATAAATTAGAAGCTATAGGAGTCTAAATTATTTATTTTTACTCATTGAATAATTGTTGTGCTTCTTATAATTTTCCTTAAAAGCAAGATGTTAATATATTATACTTATATTTCAAGGCAAAATTGATTAAAGTGTTTTCATATTAACAAAAATATTTATAAAAGCTATATGCTAATCTGTTTATTTATTTCTAATTGCTTTCACAGAAAGTGGATTTTTCTTCTCAAAGGTAAAATAACTCTGTGTCAATTAGCAAGAATATTAAAAACATTGTGCCAAGATAAAAATATTATTTATTTAGAATTTCTAGGAAAAAAAATAACACCTTGTTAATTGCTAATGTTTTTAAGACCAGCTCAACATTTCTAAATTTTAGTTCCACCAAACCCAAGAATATTGAAAATATTAGTAGGGATGGGGCACCTGGGTGGCTCAGTGGGTTAAGCCTCTGCCTTCATCCCAGGTCATGATCCCAGGGTCCTGGGGTCGAACCCTACATCAGGCACTCTGCTCAGCAGAGAACCTGATTCCTCCTCTCTCTCTGCCTGCCTCTCCGCATACTTGTGATCTCTGTCAAATAAGTAAATAAAATCATAAAATCATTTAAAAATATATCAATAGGGATAATTGGTGGGTAAAACAAGTTCAGTGTCAAAGTACAGAATATTTGTTTTTTAAAAAAAGGCTTAAACAATTTCTTTTTTAATGTAACATTTTCTGGGTCTTAAAATGTTAATAAGAACTTCCTAGGGTAAGATAAAGTAAACAATGTTTCACCAAACATTTTGCAAAATGTCTTGCAGAATGCTTTCTGGAATATTTGCATCTAACTCCTAGAGTTATGCTCTTTCACTGTGATCATAGAAAATGCTGGTAAGTGAAACTGTAACACATGGGACAACTAAAGATTGGATGAACCTAATATTATATCCATTTGGTATCATGTTAATAAAATATCAAAAATTTTGAATAAAAAATTTTGTTTTCATGATTATTTTCTTAGTACTGGGAGTACAAATGTGTTCTGAAAAATTCTATTGAATTATATTTTTAAAAAGACACACTACAGCTCTATCAAAGCAAAATGGTTGAGCAGTAGCAGACTGAAATGACATCAGGTTCCAGTTCAGCTAAATAGTTATCACAGAATTCCAAACACCTACAAACTCAACAGGAGACAGAAGAGAAGAGCAGCAATTCTAGGAACAGAAAATTGACCACTTTCTGGAAGGTAGGATGTGTGGAGAAATGAATCTGAAATGATGGGAAGATAGACTGTAGGGGGAGGAGCCAGCTTCTGGCAAGGTATAGAGCAACAGAGCACAAAAATCAGAACTTTTAGAAGTCTGCTCCACTGAGGCACATTGCTCCAGAGGCTAAGCGTGGTGGAGTCCTCAAGGGGACAGTGTGGTCTCAGGTCTCTCAGAGTCACAGAAAGATAGAGGGTGTCTGAGAGTTGCAGAGCTGCCACATATTGGAGCAGGGAAGCCAACTACAGAGATAGAGGTGAAGAGTGAGCTCTCAGATTGGGGTTACTTTAAACTGTGATCCAAGGCTCAGTTGGCCCACTGCTTTTCAAGCAGGGACCGTACAAGTGTCAGATCCATATCCTCTGGGAGGGGCAGCACAGGAGAACATTCCAGGAATCTGCTTGGTGTGGAGCCTCCAAACAAGGCTGTGGGCCATGGATAGAAAAGCTCAGTCATAGGCTGGGTGAGCACAAAGCGTGGGGAAAGACCAGGGAGACAGGAGTGATTGACTGCTTTTCTCTGAGGGCTCAGTGACGACTAGGGCCCCAAGCTCTTGGCTCCTCCTGCCAGAGATTGAGAGGCAGCTGTTTCCTTCCAGTCCTCCAAAGCTGTACAGAAAGAATTCAGGAAACAAAAAACTAACAAGAATGCACCCGAGCATATTACTTAGCCTGGCCCCTGGCAAGGGCAGTGCAATTCTGCCTTGGGCAAAGACATTTGAGAATCACTGCCAGAGGCCCCCTTGCCCAGAAGATCAGCAAAAACATCCAGCCAAGACCAAGCTCACCAATAAAGAGAAGAGCAGAACTCCAGAGCTAGAGGAAAGCAATATGTAGAATTCATAGCTTTCCCCAATGATCCTTTAGTCTTGAAAAGTTAATTTTTTAGTTTTTTTATTATTCTATTTTTTAAAAGATTTTATTTATTTATTTATTTATTTATTTGTCAGAGAGAGAAAGAGAGAGAGAGAGAGAGAGGGAGAGAGAGAGAGATAACCCATATAAGCAGGCAGAGTGGCAGACAGAGGCTGGAGGGAGAAGCAGCCTCCCTCTGGAGGAAGGAGCCCAATGTGGGACTTGATCCCAGGACCCTGGGATCATGACCTGAGCCAAAAGCAGCAGCTTAACCAACTGAGCCACTCAGGTGCCCCTCTTCTATTTTTTTAACTTTTCCTCTTTCCTCTTTTAATGTTTTTTAACTAGTTTATCTTAACAATAACTTTATTAAAAAATCTTTTTTATAAATCTTCATTGTTATAGTCATATTTTATCCCTTCATTATAATTAACCTAATTTTGTGTACACATATAGGTTTTTTCTTCTGTAAAATTTTGGGACAAAATTTATTCTAATAGATCAGCATATACCCTAAATCAAGCACATGGCTTTGTTCTAGTCTCTAGCCTGATCACATTCTCTCTTCTTTTTTTTTTAATCTTTTCTTTTTCCAACCAACTTATTTTAACAATTCATTTTTTAGATTTTTTATAATTGTCATCTTTACATTCATATTCCTTCCCTTCATCGTGTTTACCCTTATTTTTCTATATATATAAGTTTTTCTTTCTTTAAAATTTTGGGAGGTAGTTTCTTCTAAGAGACTAGCATATACCCAAAATCAAGTGGGTGGCTCAGTTCTACATATATATGATTTTTTAAATTTTTTAAAAATTTTTATTTATTATTTCCCTCTTTCTTCTCCCCCTGGTTTTGGGTCTTTTCTGATTTAGTTAGCATACATTTTTCTGGGGTCCTTGCCACCATTTTAGTATTTTATTCTCTTGTTCCTATATTCTTATCTGGATAAAATGACAAGATGGAAAAACTCACAACAAACAAACAAACAAAAAACATGAATTACTGACAGCTAGGGACCTAATCAATATGGACATTGGTAATATGTCAGAACTAGAGTTCAGAATGACGATTATACAGGTGCTAGCTGGGCTCAAAAAAAGCATAGAAGATATTAGAGAAACCATTTCTGGAGAAATAAAATCCCTTTCTCTTGAAATAAAAACTAAAATCCCACCAAGTTAAAATTTAAAATAAAAGATATTAATGAGGTGCAATAAAAAAGGGAGGCTCTTACTGCTAGGATAAATGAGGCAGAAGAGAGAATTAGTGATATAGAAGAACAAATGATGGAGAATAAAGAAGCTGAGCAAAAGTGAGACAACTACTGGACCACGAAGGGAGAATTTGAGAGGTAAGTGATGCCATAGTATGAAACAATATTAGAGTAACTGGGATCCCAGAAGAAGAAGAAAGAGAGAGAGGGGAAGAAGGTATATTGAAGCAAATTATAGTGAAGAATTTCCCTAATATGGCAAAGGGAACAAGCATCAAAATCCAGGAGGTACAGAGAATCTCCCTCAAAATCAATAAAAATAGGTCCACACCCCATTAACTAGTAGTAAAACATAGAAGTCTTAATGTCAAAGAGAAAATCCTGAAAGCAGTTCGGGACAAGAAGTCTGTAATATACAAGGGTAGAAATATTAGATTGGCAAAAACTTATTCACAGAGACCTGACAGCCCAGAAAGGACTGGCATGATATATTCAGAGCACTAAATGAAAAAAATATGCAGCCAAGTATACTATATCCAGTTAGGCTATCATTGAAAATAGAAGGAGATAAAAAGCTTCCAGGACAAACAAAAACTAAAAGAATTTGTAAACACCAAATCAGCCCTAGAGAAAATATCGAATCAAATAGAGAGCCTAAAAATAGTAGACCAGAAAAGAACAGAGACCTTATACAATAACAGTCACCTTACAGGTAATCCAGTGGTGCTAAATTCATATCTTTCAATAGTTACCCTGAATGTAAATGGGCTAAATGTCCCAATCAAAAGACACAGGGTATCAGAATGACAAAAACAAACAAACAAACAAAAAAACAAAAACATTGATATGCTGCCTACAAAAAACTCATTTTAAACCCAAAGACACCTCCAGATTTAAAGTGAGGGGGTGGAAAACAATTTGTCATGCTAATGGACATCAAAAGAAAGCTGGGGTAACAATCCTTGTATCAGATAAATTATATTTTAAGCCAAAGACTATAATAAGAGATGAGGAAGGACACTATATCATACTTAAAGTGTCTGTCCTACCCGAAGATCTAACAATTTAAATATCTATGCCTCTAACATGAGAGCAGCCAATTATATAAACCAAATAATAACAAAATAAAAGAAACATATTGGCAATAATACAATAATAGTAGGGGACATTAACGCCCCCCTCACTGAAAAGGACAGATCATACAAGCAAATTATCAACAAGGGAATAAAGGCTTTACATGACACACTGGGGCAGATCGACATCATAGATATATTCAGAACATTCTATCCCAAAGCAACAGAATACACATTCTTCTCTAGTGCACATGGAACATTCTCCAGAATAGATCACATTCTGGTCACAAATCAGGTCTCAGCTGGTATCAAAAGATTGGGATCATTCCCTGCATATTTTCAGACCACAATGCTCTGAAGCTAGAACTCAGTCACAAAAGGAAAGTTGGAAAGAGCTCAAATACATGGAGGCTAAAGATTATCCTACTAAATAATGAATGAGTCAAGGTGCCTGGGTGGCTCAGTTGGTTAAAGCTTCTGCCTTTGGTTCAGGTCATGATCTCAGGATCCTGGGATCAAGCCCTGCATTGGGCTCTCTTCTCAGCAGTGAGCCTACTTTCCCCCTCTCTCTGCATGTCTCTCTGCCTACTTGTGATCTCTGTCTGTCAAGTAAATAAATGAAATATTAAAAAAAAAAAGAATGAATGGGTCAACCAGGAAATTAAAGAAGAATTTTTAAAAATTAATGGAAAAAAATGAAAATGAAAACACAACTGTTTGAAATCTTTCTGACACAGCAAAAGCAGACCTGCAAGGAAAGTATATAGCTATACAAACTTTTCTCAATAAACAAGAAATGTCTCAATTATACAACCTAAACCTACACCTAAAGGAGCTGGAGAAAGAAGAGCAAAGAAAGCCTAAACCCAGCAGAAGAGAAATAATAAAGACAAGAGCAGAAATCAATGAAATAGAAACCAAAAGAAAAATAGAACAAATCAATGAAACTTGGAGCTGGTTCTTTGAAAGAATTAATGAGATTGATAACCCCCTGGCCAGACTTATCAAAAAGAAAAGAGAAAGGACCCAAATAAATGAAATCATGAATGAAAGAGGAGAGATCACAACCAACACCAAAGAAATACAATTAGAAGAACATATTATGAGCAACTATATGCCAGCAAATTTGACAATCTGGAAGAAATGGATATATTCCTAGAGACGTGTCAACTACCAAAACTGAACCAGTAAGAACTAGAAAACCTGAACAGACCCATAACCAGTAAGGAGATTGAAGCAGTCATCAACAATCTCCCAACAAACAAGAGCCCAGAGCCAGACGGCTTCGCAGGTGAATTCTACCAAACATTTAAAAAAGAATTAAGTCTTATTCTCCTGAAACTGTTCCAAAAAATAGAAATGGAAGAAAAACATCGAAACTCATTTTATGAAGCCAACACTACCTTGATCCCAAAACCAGACAAAGACCCCATCAAAAGAATTACAGACCAATATCCTTGATAAACACAGATGCAAAAATTCTCACCAAAATAATAACCGATAGGATCCAACAGTCCATTAGAAGAATTATTCACCACGGCCAAGTTAGATTTATCCCAGGACTGCAAGGTTGGTTCAACATCCGCAAATCAATCAATGTGATACAAAACATTAATAAAAGAAAGAACAAGAACCATATGATACTCTCTATAGATGCTGAATGAACACTTGACAAAATATAGCATCCTTTCTTGATCAAAACACTTCAAAGTGTAGGGATAGAGTGTACATACCTCAAGATCATCAAAGTCATCTATGAAAAATCCACAGCAAATATCATTCTCAGTGGGGAAATACTGAGAACTTTTCCCCCAAGGTCAGGAACACAGCAGCGACGTACACTATCACCACTGCTATTCAACATAGTACTAGAGGTCCTACCCTTAGCAATCAGACAACAAAAAGAAATTAAAGGAATCAAATTGGCAAATATGTTAAACTCTCATTCTTTGCAGATGATATGATATTTTATGCGTAAAATGTAAAAGACTCCACTCCAGAACTGCTAGAACTCATACAGGAATTCAGTAAACTTCCAGGATGTGAAATCAATGCACAGAAATAAGTTGCATTTCTATCCACCAACAGCAATGCAGAAGAAAAATAAATTAAGGAGTCAATCTCATTTACAACTGCACCAAAAACCATTAGATACCTAGGAATAAACCTAACCAAAGAGGCAAAGAATATGTACTCAGAAAACTGTAAAGTACTCATGAAAGAAATTGAGGGAGACACAAAGAAATGGAAAAACATTTCTTGCTCATGGATTGGAAGAACAAATATTGTGAAAATGTCTATGATACCTAAAGCATTCTACATGTTTAATGCAATCTCTATCAAAATACCATCCAATTTTTTTCAAAGAAATGGAAAAAAATAATGCTAAAATTTATATGGAACAAGAAAAGACCTTGAAGAGCAAGAGGAATGTTGAAAGAGAAATCCAAAGTTTGTGGCATCACAATTCCAGACTTCAAGATCTATTACAAAGATGTAATCATCATCAAGGCAGTATGTACTGTCCCCAAAACAGACCCAAATATCAATGGAACAGAATAGAGAGCCCAGAAATAGACCCTCAACTTTATGGTCAACTAATCTTCAACAAAGCAGGGAAAAGTGTCCAATGGAAAAGAGACTGTCTCTTCAACAAATGGTGTTGGGAAATTTTGGCAGCTATGTACTGATGAATTAAACTGGACAATTTCCTTATTCCACACACAAAGACAAACTCAAAATGGATTAGAGTCTTCCATGTGAGACAGGACTCCATCAAAATCCTTGAGGAGAACACAGGCAGCAACCTCTTCTACATAAGCTGCAGCAACTTCTTCCTAGACACATTGCTAAAGGCAAGGGAAGCAAAGCAAAAATGAACCATTGGGACTTCATCAAGATCAAATGCTTTTGCACAGCAAAGGAAACAGTCAACAAAACCAAAAGACAACTGCCAGAATGGGAGAAGATATTCACAAATGACATATCAGATAAAGGTTTAGTATCCAAAATCCATAAAGAACTTATCAAACTCAATACCCAAAGAACAAATAATCCAATCAAGAAATGGGCAGAGGACATGAACAGACATTTCTGCAAAGAATGAAGCCAGATGGCCAAAGGACATATGAGGAATTAACATCACTCGGCATCAGAGAAATACAAATCAAAACAACAATGAGATAACACCTCACACCAGTCAGAATGGCTAAAATTAACCAGTCAGAAAACGACAGATGTTGGACAGGTTGTGGAGTAAGGGGAACCCTCCTACACTGTTCATGGGAATACAAGCTGATGCAACCACTCTGGAAAACAGAGCATGGAAGTTCCTCAAAAAGGTGAAAATAGAGCTACCCTACAACCCAGCAATCACACAACTGGGTATTTATCCTAAAGTACGAATGTAATGATCCAAAGGGGCATGAGCACACGGATGTTTATAGCAGCAATGTCCACAATGGCCAAACTATGGAAAGAACCTAGGAGTCCATCAACAGATGAATGGATAAAGAAGAAGTGGTATATATACACAATGGAATACTATGCAGCCATCAAAAGAAATGAAACCTTACCATTTACAATGTCTTGGATGGAATTAGAGAGTATCAGGTTGAACACAATAAGTCAATCAGAGAAAGACAATTATCATATGATCTCTATGATTTGAGGTATTTGAGAGGCAGGGCGGGGGGTTATGGATGGTAGGGAAGGAACAAATGAAACAAAATGGGATCAGGAGAGAGAGAAACCATAAAAGACTCTTAATATCACCAAACAAACTGAGGGTTGCTGGGGGAGTAGGGAGAGGTTGGTTGGGTTATGGACATTGAGGAGAGTATGTGATATGGTGAATGCTGTGAAATGTGTAAGCCTGATGATTCACAGACCAGTACCCCTGGGACAAATAATATATTATATATTAATAAAAATAATTAAAGGGGAGAGTTGGAGGCTTAAGCAACTGAGCCACACAGATGCCCTCAATAATGACTTTTATCACAACTGCAAAATGCACCCACAACAACACCTATATTAATGTTTGTAAATAACTGGGGAATATAGTTCAACCCAGCCAAATTTGTACATCAAAAAACCATCACACAACAGCAGCCAATAAAAAACATGTATCCCTTTCCTTTTCCTTCTTCCCTGTGCGAATACACCAGGGGAGCAGGAGCTTAGAATAGGGAGATGGAGGAGGTGTCCTAAAGGCAGAATTCAATGCCCTCCTGAAGACTCCAAAGGGAGGGGATGAGAGAACGAGTAAGATGGCAGACTACATCCTCTCACCATCCACGTCCCTGGAGCTACAAATATAGCCTGCAGTGGGAAATGGGAAAGCTTTGAACGGATATAAGACAAAATTTTAACACTGGACTGCACATAAGAAGTTACAGGTTCTAACAGAGACGTCAGCAAGATGCTGATCAACAAAGAAAGGAGATTTAACATAGTACATGTTACATGTACAATGACTACAGATGAAACTCCACTGAGCTGAGACAACTAAATAATAAAATGACTAGAGGTGCCTTGGTTGCTAAGTCAGTTAAGTGTCTCCCTTTGGCTCAGGTCCTTATCCCAGGGTCCTAGGATTAAGCCCCCACGTTGGGGTCTCAGCTCAGCAGGGAGCCTGATACTCCCTCTCCCTCCCACTCTGCCTGTTTGTGCTCTATTTCCCTCTGTGAAACGGATAAATAAAATCTTCAAAAAAATTTAAAAAAAACCCACAAGAACAAAACAATGATAAATTGTTTTTAAGTTTCTGTGAATCCATTCCTTCCCAATTCCATGACAATAGAGTATTTGACTTTATTTTTTATTTTATTTTTTTAGGTTCTAGCCACCTCACCCTAAAATGGGAGACGGCACAAAATGTCAATAATAGAGGGACAAAGCCAAGATTTTAGACGAGAGACACTGAATTTTTTGGAAGGATTTGCACAAATGGATATATTTGTCACATGGGGAAAAAGTAATATAATAGATAAAGTGTACAAAACAATTATAATGTTCTTTTAATCATTCTATATTGATTTATAAATCACAAGGGCCAGGAGAACCAGTCCAAGTCACTTTCAAGGCATTCTAGGCTAGTCCCAATGATTAGAGCCTTAAGATGCCTGACCCATTACAGATCAAGCTACCTGCTTAGTGATCTGTAAGTACCCCAAGGATGAATTTAAATATAGATGGTTAATCTAAAATCAATAGATATGCAGAGATTCCAGAGGTTGTAGAACAGAAATCATGTTTACTTTAGAAAGAGTGTATATCACATTACAAGGACATAGGGAGGGGCGCCTGGGTGGCTCATTGGATTAAAGCCTCTGCCTTCAGCTCAGGTCATGATCCCAGGGTCTTGGGATCAGCCCTGCATCGGGCTCTCTGCTCAGTGGCGAGCCTGCTTCCCCCCTCTCACTCTGTCTGCCTCTCTGCCTACTTGTGATTTCTCTCTGTCAAATAAATAGATAAAATATTAAAAAAAAAACAAGGACATAGGGAGATTTTCATAAGAACTAAAAATTAAACTTGTAATCCTCAAGACGGGATAGCAGCACTGTGTTAAGCAATGTAATATAATATGATCAAAAGCAATATTCTCCGTTAGGTTGGCTTATCCTGCCAGATACATTGCAAAATACTATATTTATTTATTTATTTTCTTTTTAATTTCTTTTCAGCGTTACAGAGTTCATAGTTTTACACCACACCCAGTGCTCCATGCAATGCGTGCCCTCCATAATACCCACCACCTGGCTCCCCCAACCTCCCACCCCCCGCCCCTTCAAAACCCTCAGGTTGTTTTCCAGAGTCCATAGTCTCTCATGGTTTATCTCCCCCCCAATTTCCCTCAATTCCCTTCTCCTCTCCATCTCCCCATGTCCTCCGTGTTATTTGTTATGCTCCACAAATAAGTGGAACCATATGATAATTGACACTCTCTGCTTAACTTATTTCACTCAGCATAATCTCTTCCAGTCCCGTCCATGTTGCTACAAAAGTCTGGTATTCATCCTTTCTGATGGAGGCATAATACTCCATAGTGTATATGGACCACATCTTCTTTATCCATTCATCTGTTGAAGGGCATCTTGGTTCTTTCCACAGTTTGGCGACCGTGGCCATTGCTGCTATAAACATTGGGGTA